>JAHRHJ020002275.1:0-308943 GCA_019776745.2 Taxus chinensis
ATAGTCATCCACAAAACATTCTGTCATAGCCAAAAATTGAAACCGCCACAATTTACCAGAAAAACCAGCCCGATAGTAAGTGGTTTTCCCTGTAAAAAATAAAATTTCATTGATAAGCTGTGATTTTGACACAGAGCGGACACGCCTCCCAAATAGAGAATCATTGCGCAAATACACAAAAAAAAAAAAAAGCAAAATGTTATCTCTCTTATCAGTAAGCTATTTCAGCAAAAATAAACTTAAATCCAACAAAATAAATCGAAATTTAGGCATAATCTTCAACTATATCCAGCAAACAAGTTGAACAAAGACGTAAATGCAGGAACACAAGTTCGTATCATCCTATCTTTTTAAATAAATATCCATATAATGCAAAATCATACCAGAAACTTCACCCAAAACAATGGATAAAGTTCGAGTTCATTTTCAGATTTCTTGCTTAGCGAGTGTGGGATTTGCCCTTCTCAAATCCATGAAAAGTTTGTCCGCCCTTTCTCAAACCCTATCTTTGCACAGTCACCGCGCCACGTCAGTGCCACCTGGGCGAGTAAAAACACCACCAATGGATGCAGGACCAAATTCTTGACCTCCAGCATTGCACTGCCACCTCACTGCCACCTCAGCGCCACGTGGACGATCCGCGTTTGTGGAGATGTCAAAAAAGTTCATTTTTTTGCATGGGACCAAGTGTTGTCCACTCGCCGCGCCAGTTGTTGTCCGGGCTACCGCCATGCATTGAATGCTCACCCACCAGCCGTTAATGCGCGCGGGGCAGGTTTATGGACCCTGCCACCGCCAAAACGCGCCATTGCATTTCATGGGAAATGGAGAGGGAGCTCGTTCAGTCTGGTTTTTTGCGGGTTCGGTTGCAGAGCTCGAGCGACCATTTCGTGGGATCTTGCAGACCGGTGGGTGCGTGCGTTTTCTCCAATCCTGACCGACTTCGTCCTCGGCATTGGCTCGGCCTGCTACGAAGATGAGAAGAAAAGGCAGAGGTGAGAGGGTTCTCACTCAGGCAATGATCCTTAGTGTTTTTAAACACTGTACTACTATGGAAAGTTTGTTGTTTGCCATTCAGCAAAAGAAATTTGTTTTTTCACCCGTCTTATTTTACAAATCCAAGCTTAAAATCGTTGGTGTATTTGTCTTGTTTATGAGCGCCAGTCTCGGGTTTATGGGTGCCATGCGAGCTCATGTTCAGTTGCTTATTACTGTTAATGGGATTACTGTAACTTTTAATGCGTTTATGCAATACTAGTTGCGTGGTGTTGGGGGACAGCGAAAAAGATACAATACTAGTTCTGGTACTGTGTGTTTAGTTCTGGTACTGTGTGTTGTGATATCTGGACAGTAAAGTGACAATTTTCAGTGTTTGCAGCAACAAATGTAATTTGTTTTCTGTTTTGGGTAGCAAAAATTATATGTTTTAGGTGGCAAAAATTATATGTTTTGGGATCTGAATGCATGGGGGAGATTCAAAGGCTACGTGATTTGGTTGATGAAGTATTTGGAGGGGTCAATTAGTTATCGAATTGTGGTTGCTGATTGAAGTGAAATAACCAATTCTCTCTGGTTTTTCTTTTGTGGGTTGTGAATGGATAGTGTTGGGCATGGTATGGATGTCCAGGGTGCCTGATTTCTTCAGAAAGCTTGTAAAAAGGTATAGTCTTGAGGTCTGTGAGGGTTGGTTTCTTAACTATAGGTTTCAGTGTTATACGAGTCCTGTTATGGATTTTTGTTGGTGTTTATAGGATCAGAATTAAGAGTTGTTGTAGCCCCTTAGGCGTTCAGATTGGAAAAGTTTGGTCTTCCATTTGTTGTAGTCCTTTATACTGACTAATTATAGACAGATTTTTGTGGACAGAACCGATTTAGATAATAGGAATAAATATTGCAAGTTGTTGAGGGTTGGCATAAAAGCTCACCACCAGAGATAATATCTCGGTTGCTGTAAAGATTCCTATAAATTGTTTTTATAAAATATTGAACAATAGTCATCCCGAATTGATTCATTTTTAATGTAACACAATATATTGGAATTATAACGATAATTTCTAATCTATTAATTTGTACTGCACACAAAAAATGGATCCTTCTATGTCACAAAATTTGGTTCATGCTCGTATAATTAACATGGGTTTAATTAATTTGGTTCATGCTCGTATATTGGAATAGGACCTGTGACTCCTGAGAGATGTATCAGACCTCCTCAACTAAAAAAGGCAACATGCTCTCATTAGTGATTAACTACAAAAATCTTCTGAATACTCTGAATACCTCTACTGATTCTGCTTTCCATGTTTCCTATGTTTTTTTGGGTGAAATTTTAGTGTTTGATTTTATTGGACTTTACCAAGCCTTGGGCACATGTGCGGGAACATTTATTCAAGGTCTCTGTGCTTTAATCTCCTTCATAGGTTGAGTTCCTGGAGTTAAAACACAGCTCTTCTAACTTGCAGACTGGAAGGCCTTTGTCTATGCTAACACACAGTCTCTATGCCAATGGGCAGGCTTGTCATTTGCACTTGTGCCTAGCATGACGACTACTATCTTTCAATCAAAATTCATCCAACTCACTCGTTTGGAAAGTTTTCTTTTTTGAGTATCGCTAGTCCATTTGATTATACACCATTTCAAGTCTGTGCTAGCCTAGTCGTATATCATGTGTGAAAATTATTTGTTAGCACCAGGACCATTCATCCATTTTCAAGAGTTCTTGGAATCTGTAATTCTTCCTTGTTTTACCCCATCCGTTACTGCATTCAGCATTCCCTTTGAGAGAGAGTCTATCCCCAGAGTACTTACAGCACAGTCATTTGGTGCACATTGAAGGGAGAATATCAGATGTGCTGTGATTTGTGATTTATCGTCAAGGTTTTGTTGTTTGAGTTCAGACTGTTCTGTTGTTTAAGTTCTCATGCTGTGATTTCTTGTAAATTATTGAGTATTGAAATCCTTTGATTGATTTATGAGTCATGGAGTGGTTGTTCTGATTTGTCTCGTTATGCAAGTTCAACTTCAGGATTTTAGATTCTCACGGTAGTGAGCTCGTGCTTGTGCAGGGAGATAAGTGTTGGTTTCATGTTTTGCATCTAGATTCTTGCACAATTTGAGTCTTTTGATGGTTTTGGGATTTACTTGATTGTCGAATTTAACACTAGTTTTCTATGGGTTTGTTGTAAGTTCATTGTTGCATGATTCATTCAATATCCATTAGTTGTCACCAATTGTTGCATTGTTGGGTTTGGAATGTCACGTTTGTGATTCTCATGATTTTGAAAGAGCAGATCCAATTGAATTTTATTTTATGTTTGGGGGGTGCGTGTGTATATTCATGTTCGTGATTCTCATGATTTTGAAAGAGAAGATTCAATTGAATTTTATTTTATGTTTGTAAGGTGAGTGTGTATATTCTGGTTTCATGTTATAGCATCTGTCATAGCTTTTTTTTTATGTTGTATATGATTGCATTTGCTGTAAGCTTGTCAATAAGCATATGGTATAGTCATTACCACTCTCTGTTACCACTCTCTGTTACTGTCAATAAGCATATGGTATAGTCATTACCCCTTTAAGCAATTTCTAGGTCTAATTATAGGCATTACCACTCTCTGTTACTGCCATTTACATTGTTTTCTGTTGTAATTGCTCGCTTCTGTATTAGCGTTCTCTCGATCTTGAGTCTAAATGTTTGAAGTGTCTTCCATGGTTCATATATACATGTTGCTCCCACGGGCTGCATTGCTGTAACGCATTGCACCGGTTGTGGTGCACCCTATCTTTGCATAGTCACTGCACCACGTCACTGCCACCTGGTCGAGTAAAAACACCACGCCATTCGCCGCGCCAGTTGTTGTCCGGGCTACCGCCATGCATTGAATGCTCACCCACCAGCCGTTAATGCGCGCGGGTAGGTTTATGGACCCTGCCACCGCCAAAACGTGCCATGGGATTTCATGGGAAATGGAGACGGAGCTCGTTCAGTCTGGTTTTTGGCGTGTTCGGTTACAGAGCTCGAGCGACCATTTTGTGGGATCTTGCAGACCGGTGGGTGCGTGCGTTTTCTCCACTCCTGACCGACTTCGTCCTCGGCATTGGCTCGGCCTGCTACGAAGATGAGAAGAAAAGGCAGAGATGAGAGGGTTCTCACTCAGGCAATGATCCTTAATGTTTTTAAACACTGCACTATTAAAATAGTGAGCATAATCATACTGATATATTAACATAAGTTTAATTGTATACATAGAACGATGGAAAGTATTCTGATTACATACGCAAAATTAATATGAGAATTCAGATTACACCGCCAAATAGGGTGTAAAATATAGAGCATCATCATATTGATATATTAACATAAGTTCAATTGTATACATGGACGCCTGGAAAGTATTCTGATTACATACGCAAAATTAATATGAGTATTCTGATTACACCGCCAAATAGGGTGTAAAATATAGACCATCATCATACTGATATATTAACATAAGTTTAATTGTATACATGGACGGCTGGAAAGTATTCTGATTACATA
Organism: Taxus chinensis; assembly: GCA_019776745.2. Lineage (NCBI taxonomy): Eukaryota > Viridiplantae > Streptophyta > Pinopsida > Cupressales > Taxaceae > Taxus > Taxus chinensis. Next base: position 4,532 of record JAHRHJ020002275.1, read on the forward strand.
CGCAAAATTTATATTGCACTATATAACTTTAGAGACTACATAGGAAGGCTTCGGTGAATACATCTAGCAAAATTGTATCACCAACAAAATTACTACCATCATCATATGGGGTAATAAGCATTGTTTACGGGCACATGTTCAATATCTTAGTTAGTATAAGTAATATTGCCCTCTTTCTATACTGCTTTTGGATTTTCTTTTCCTGCCGATACAGTGTTCGATTGGCCAACTGAAAAGGGATTTAGAATCCCTTTTGACAGAGCATTTGGTTGCCCAACTGATAAAGGATCTGGTCCCCCTGCTGAAAAAGGATTTGGTTGTCCGCTTGAAAAGGGATTTGCACCTGTTGTTGACAGAGGAGTTGGTTGCCCTGCTGAAGCTTGCATCCATGGTGGCATTGCAAATGAACTACTAGGACTGCTTGAACTTGTACAAAGTAAATGAGGTGATACATACCAAGATGGAACTGTACAAGAGTTATTCATAAGTGATGGAGGTGTTCCAATTTGAGCATAACCTGGAATTTGAATATTTAACATATCTTGAAAAATCCTTCGATTTTCATGATCAGTTGCAGAACTTACACGCATCCTCTTTTCGTATTCCCTTAATTGATTTGCAAGTTCCCTCTCCCTCTTCTCTTGCTCTTTCCTTTGTTGCTTGTGTGCCTTCTCAATCTCTTTCTGTTGCTCCTTAGCCTGCTTCTCCCTTTCTCTTTCAAGCTTCTCCTGCAATCTTTTTTCTTTTGCTGCAAGTCTAGCAACCTTTTTTTCTTGTGCCACTTCTTTTTTCCGTAACTTTAGTTTTGCTTGTTCCTCCTTTTTTCTTTCCGCATCAACCAATAGCTCCATGTACTCAGGTGCAGTCAAAATCTGTGAATGCCTACTCAGTCTAATAGAACCATCTGATTTGTTTATGATCTCCCTTGGAAGTCGTAGAAAATGGGAAAGTAACGTACCGCGTCCATCTTGGTTTTCAGTCTCTTCAGGGTGTTGAGGTTCATGTTGCATAACTTCTAAGTTAATTTCATTTTCTTGAGCATCCTCTTGAAATTCGACTTCGTCTTGTTCATCCTCATCTCCAACATCTGCATAGTAATGAATTATTGCTTCTTGTTCTAGTCCTTCAGGAAAGGAAGGCAGATTTAAGCTTTGATCTTCTGTGTTGGATGGTAGCTTGTAACCCAAGTTTTTCATGGCATCCTCTAACCATTGTGGCGGGTTAACTTGACTTGGCAAGGACAAATCATTGTTACTTACAAAATCTGAAGACCCCTCCTTATTGTTGATGATGTTACTTGGGTTTCCAAGAGCACCGTTTAGCTCCACTCCATGTGTTGCAGCTGCTTCCATATCATCTCTAGAGTCAACATTTTGCATGAATTGAGTTTCAGGTACCACCTCTTCACTGTCATTTAATTCAGGATTTATTCGTTGAGATAGGCTCAAAATGTTTGTGACAGCATCAACAACTTCCTCACCTTGCATGTCAAATGCCTGGCTGCATGCCATGTCATTTAGGAGAGCATCATAATTCAATGGCCAAATACCAGTTCTTTTGAAACCTGCAATTATGTTAGATGGTGTTTGTGCCTTTTTTAAGGCTCTACTTGCAAGCTCAGCAATGTCACTCCTTTTCACATCTGCACATTTGTTCTCTGCCATCCATTTGGACCTCTCAGCTCTAAAATATGTCTTGAAAGGGCTGAACACACTCACGTCAAGAGGTTGCAACTTATGACTAGTATGTGCTGGTAGTGTTATCAAATCAATGCCCAATTTGTTTGCCTCCTCCACAGTTTGTAATGCTACATGGCTGCCATGGCCATCAAATATCAATAGGTGTCTATTATTTGGAGAAACACCGCCTGGTACTGAACGTGCAAAATGACATAGCCAATTTAAAAACAATTCCTTTGTCATCCATGCATTTGGATGTGCAGCCATACATGCTCCAGGTTCACAATTTTTAATGTAATTCTTTATCATTCTCTTTCCCTTGAACAAATAAAATCCTGGGATTGACATACCTGCTGCATTGACACAACACAATATAGTGATCCACTCCCTGCTCTTTGGTATTACCTTTGGGACATTACGACTGCCCCTCTTTGCAATTACACGAACTCCACAATTTCTTCCAGCCTGCAAACCAGTCTCATCACAATTCCAGATTTTATGAGCGCCGTATGAATAGGTTCCATAGCTTTTGGCCAAATTATCATAAAATTTGGTTACTATTGCAGGGCGCAAGTTTAAAGCTCTATCCCTGTCAAGTCCCTCAGCGGTTCGGATTGCAAGGTCTGGATGACGTTTTCTGAATCCAGCCCACCATGATTTACCAGGAAACCCATCTCTGAAGGGGTTTTGTCTTGTTTCACAAATCTGAGCAACATTTGCCTTTAGCTGCATTAACTCCAAGCCATGACCCATATCAGCCATTTCTTTGCACCATTCAACAATTTCCTCTTCTTCTTCTTCAGTTAGAACTGTTGGAGGACCCCTCCTCTTTGTGTGGGTGAGACCATTTAGCCAATAGTGTAATGATGTGGGTGGAATGGAATACTTCTTTGCTGCTGCTCTAACTGAGAACCCATTAAACTCAACATCATCTATCGCCTTTTCCATATCTTCTTTTGTCCAACCTCGGATGACACTAAGCTTCTTTGTTGCAGATGTTCTTTGAACTGAGACAGTGGGTGGGTTTCTACATTCTGGTTCATTACCAGTTGGTGCTGAATTATCCTCTTCATCACTTAAATTATGTGATAATTGTACACCTCTCACTTTTGGCCTCCTTGATCTTCTAGCAATAGCACCTTTTCTCATGGTGTAAATGAAATACCTGATTCACAACATGAAAGATGATTGTTGGAAAAGAAACTATAAATATACCAAAAATGAATGCTGGAATATGCTAGAATATGAATGATTTTGTTTCATTTTTAGGAATTAATTGACTTGTAGTTTTCATTATGACAATGAAACTTGTATGGAATATGTTGAATACAGAAAGTGCTTGGATAGACAGTGTATATTTGACTAAATGAGCACAATGCTGTATAGTTCAACAATGTTGTATATTGCATTTCAGAATTCACTATATTGTTCGTTAGAAATATGGAAGGGAAAATTTATAATGAAAACATTAACGGCTGGTGGGTGAGCATTCAATGCATGGCGGTAGCCCGGACAACAACTGGCGCGGCGAGTGGACAACACTTGGTCCCATGCAAAAAAACCAACTTTTTTGACATCTCCACAAACGCGGATCGTCCACGTGGCGCAGAGGTGGCAGTGAGGTGGCGGTGCAATGTTGGAGGTCAAGAATTTGGTGCTGCATCCATTGGTGGTGTTTTTACTCTATAAATTTTCCCTTCCATATTTCTAACGTGTTTAGCTTACTCTATAAATTTTCCCTTCCATATTTCTAACGATTGGTAACAACTTAGCTTTAAACTCTATAAATTTTCCCTTCCATATTTCTAACGACAATTCAGCAAAGGATTGGTTTCATCTAGTTGTTTAAATGGTTAGACATGTATATTTTGCAAAGAAGATAACAATTTTACCACTCTGTATGATGAATGCAACAGATATTATGGTACATACCTATATCTATAGAGTTTGACAATCCTTCTATTCATTTATTTACTCTTTTACCTATATCTATAGAGTACATACCTATATCTATAGTGTTTTTACTCGCCCAGGTGGCAGTGACGTGGCGCGGTGACTGTGCAAAGATAGGGTGCACCACAACCGGGTCCTCTCCCCTAGTTGTTAAAGCTAAGTTGTCGTTAGAAATATGGAAGGGAAAATTTATAATGAAAACATTAACGGCTGGTGGGTGAGCATTGCTAGGGGATAGGCACCGGTTGTGGTGCAGGGTCCAATAATGGAGATAGTGGGTGAAAGACATTGACTGTATTGTATTGTATTATTATTATGTAAACATGGAAGCATGAAATGTTGAATAAGACAGTTTTTAAATTGGTCAATATTATCTTATTCATTGATAGAACTAAAAATTTTCCTTCCATATTTCTAATGAAAGCTTGACAAACTACTGTATTCGTCGGACTCTTCCTATGTAGTTTTTAAAGTTATGTTTTCAATATAAAATTTTCACATATGATCATAATACTTTCCAAATTTCTATGTATACAATAAAACTTATGCTAATATCACAGTGATGATTGGAAAAAATACTTTTCAACTGGAGAATGAGATATCTGGAAAAAATGAACAATACAGTGAATTCAGAAATGCAATATACAACACTGCTGGACTATAGAACGCTGTTGTGGTCATATTCCGACAGAGTTGTATATTCCAGTAGTGTTGTATTTAAAGTTATGTTTTCAATATAAATTTTGCACATGTAATTAGAATACTTTCCATCTTTTTATGTATACAATTAAACTTATGCCTATATAGCAGTGATGACTATACACTAGAGAAGAAGAATATATGTTCCCAAAGAAGTGTATTTGTTGTTTGCACGCACTGTCATGGCATATGATTTTGCAACGTACAGAAGATATGGGTATCCTGATTAGGCAGTCCCACTGTTTCGCTGGGAACAACAAACTGGTCCCCAACCCGATCAGTTTACATTTGTCAGTTTACATTTGACACCCTTACTTCAACAATAAAAGTATTCAAGACATTAAGAAAAATGAATACAATATGATTTTCCTGGACTGGCATTCTGTTAATGTGTTGAATACGTTTACTGTTTATGTAAGGGTAAAGGTAAATGTCATTTTTGTTTATTTCACAGTGCACAATGTCTAGGTACACAAGTGGTTTGAGTGCATAACGGACCTTCCTAGCACGGGGACACTTCTGCCGTGACTCCTCCAGTTTTGACCTCATGGCCTGATCTCATGTTTGTGTAATGATCGTTGTTTTCAGAAATAAGCCACCTAGATAATCTAACCTTATGTTTGTGTAGCCATGGTCTTTTTCACAAATAGGTCAACCAGATGGAGAAGATATATAAGTTAACTGAGTTTTCAATTACGCCTTGTATTGTAGGTATGCTCCACTTATGAGAGAATTCTGAATGGACAGAAATAAGCCAAGGGTTCAGGTTGGAGTTTCCTTAACTGTAGTTTCTTAAAATGACTGTAGGATATGCAGAAAATGCTTTTGTTGGAAACGTAGGTGCACTGTTTGATAGAATTCCTCAAGGAAACGTGGTCTCATAGAATGCCATGATGGCAGGATATGCACAAATTAGATTAGTTGAAAAGACTTCAGAAACTTTAAAGCAAATGCAATTGGCATATACAACTCTGCTGCAATATGCAAACACTGAAAAAATAAATAGAGGGCTTGAATTATGAAATAGTTTGTAATTCATAAGTGTCTTACCTGAACTGCACTGCTCCTCACTTCTTCAACTTTGAGAGATGAAAACTGCATGAACAAATGGAATTGTAATCCATCCTTCAGCTTTTATTCTATCATCCTAAATTCTGATTGGTTGATGTTAGTTGACATGGATTCACTATGATAGTTCAATCAAATGGTTGAGATTTATTGGGATTTAATCCAATGGATAATATTTTAGTTGGTCATTTTTATTATTTTATGCAGCTGGTTACACAATTTATTGTTCATATGGTACTGAGTTTTTAAACACTGTGAAAGGTGAGCCTGACCATAATTTCATTTATTGTTATGCAGGTGTTTACTTGGGATTGAAGACTCTTACATCAAAAATAGTGCATTATATTTGAGATCTGGTTTGGAAAGTCTTGAGAAATGACTTGTTGAAGTGACTGTAATAGATATGATGTACATACAATGAATATATTACTTAATGAATAGTTGACTGTATAGACTTTGTTTTTGTACACTTGTATATAAATTAATATATATTTTTAGTTCTATCAATGAATAAGATAATATTGACCAATTTAAAAACTGTCTTATTCAACATTTCATGCTTCCATATTTAAATAATAATGATACAATACAATACAGTTGGGTAATATTAATTTCACATATCATTCAAAATATGTTATTAAAAAGGTGAATGTCTTTTCACCTACTATCTCCACTAATGGACCCTGCACCATAACATATAGATTTCCTTGAATCTGATGAGGGCATAGATTCCCTTGTCTTTGGTTAACCCAATGAAATAATAATTTATATGCTCATGGCGGTCAGCTGTTGTATTTGAAGGTTCAGTGAGATCTTTGATGGTGTATTACATATGCTTGCAAATGGTGAATCCTTGGCATGCGGGAAAGTTTGATTTGTTACGTGTGTCTTTTGTTAAGTTTCAGGATTAGGTGTGACATATACCCTGTATCTTATGCAAGGTGTAATTGTTACAAATTGTGTACTTAGTCTTTTAATTCACAAATTTTGTGTTCCTAAAAAGCATACACAGCCACCATATCTAATTAAGCAATTGTTATTGTTTTAGGTTGCTTCTATTAGGCTATGGTTTTTGCATAAGAGACCTTTATTCACTTTTTTGGAATCCATTTTATTATCTGTTATTTTGCAAAATCATCCATTCTAGCAACTTAACCTTGGATTTTTATTTGGTATTACAGTGCCTTCTACCTCTCATAATAGAATCAATCTGTATTTTATTTTTCAATGTCTTTAACTGTATATACCCGCTTGTTGCTTGTTTATTTTAGTATATGAGATGTATTATCTATCTCTGTTCTATTTGCATTTTAAACATTTGAAAGAATACCCCTGAGCATTATGTTTTGATAGACGGCCATGCCTATTTCAAATCAAGTTTTTATGTTCTAAATGTTTTCTACACAAGTTACTGTGATTTGCTAGGAAACATAATTTTGTTATATATTCCCTGGGTTTTGTAGGAAACATCTACTTTCTAATGAAATAAAGATTATTATCTATTTGAGGGTTCAGTGAGATATTTGATGGTGTATTACACATGATTGCAGTTGGTGAATCCTTGCACATGCACGATGTGGGAGACGGTGTTCCATGTTCAGGTATCATACATGCTTGCATTTTATGCAGTAAGAAGAACCTTGTCTTTTAGTTATGAAGTTTTATTGTATATTTCAAATAAGTACTTAAGCTTTAGTTTTCATCTGCAGGGCAAGGCATTTTGTTTGATTTTGATTGCCTAACTTTTATCTAACTGGGATTGGCAGACTTCTGTTTAGGCAGATGCATTAGGTATGAATTTCCTTCAATTGAGAAGTTTTTTTTTCTTTTAAATATAATGTATTCCTTTTCTATAGTTTTAAGTGTTATAAAAATTGCTCTGTGTTACTAGAATTGTTAATATCTATTTATGCGTTACTATAATTTTTAATATCAGTTAAAAGGGCTATTGGAGTATTTTGTTACAAGGGAAAGCCAGAATTAATTTCCATTATTTTCCATAGCCAATTTTTTGTACTTTTCAAATGAATGCAACGATTTTATGTGTTATAGGGGTAAATCTTTTATCAATTGTTTTTTACTAAATATGCAAGGATTTTACTCTTATTAATCAGAGTCCAATGACATATCTGAGGATTTTACTCTTATTGATTAATTTATGAGGAGCTTGTTCTAAACCAAATATGTGAGGATTTTACTCTTATTTAAATCTATATATTATTTTTCAATGTCTTTTAATTTAGTGGCTTAAACTCTATCTTCAAATAAGCTTGTATATACCAGCTTGTTCCCTGTTTATTTTAGTATATGAAATGTATATACCAACTTGTTCTATTCTATTTGCATTTACAACATTTGATAGAAATCCCTATGAGCGTTATGTTTTGACAAACGGTCATGCCTATATCAAATCAAATTTTTATGTTCTAAATTTTTTCTACACAAGTTACTTACTGTAGGAAACAGATCTATTCCCTCCATTTGGTAGGAAACATAAATTTGTTATATATTCCCTGCATTTTGTAGGAAACATCTATTTTCTAATGAAATATGGTTTATGATCTATTTGACGGTTCAGTTAGAATTTTGATGGTGTATAGTGAATCTTTGCACATGCGCACTATGGGAGATAGTGATGCCATCTCCAGGTATCAAATATACTTGAATTTTGTGCAGAAAAGATTGGAGGGGGGCTCTGACACCATCCAACGATCCAAATCTTCTGCATCGTCGACCACCATTTCTCCTGCGTTCGATTTTGTCCGTTGTCAGAGCTGGAGGAGATTGAACTGTACGGACTGACATGGGGAAATACAAAGCAGGGAAAAATATGGCTCAGGACAGAGAATGGCATGTCTGGGGTCCTGGGTGTATGCGGCCATTCCTGCCTTCGCCATCATGAAGGACAGGAATAGATATCTAGTTTTTTCGTTGTACCCAGCGAACTATTCCTGGTGGAGAAGGAATGGAAACTTGCAAGGTAAGCTGAGTTGGGACCAATATATTTGCTATATATACTCACTGTTTTGGTTAATAATTTCGTGTGAAATGTTCAGATGAACAACTTTGGAAGCGGAAAGGCATCTGTATTTCCATGTGCGGCGTGAAAAATCCTTAGAAGAAGATGCGGAGAGAAATGCGTGCTCACGCCTTACTTTCCTCCAGACAATCCTCACAAGTTTGCGAATGCACATCGGGTGTTTGGAGCAGGCAACATTATCAAAATGCTTAAGGTAAGGTTAAAAAAAGTAATCTTTGCTACATAGTTGTGTCTACAAGTATAATAATGTTGATAACAGTTATTCATGAAATGTGGTTGAATGTATCAGGATCTTCCAAATGATGTAAGAGCTGACACGATAAGTAGTATGGTGTATGAAGCAAAAGTAGAGGCGAGACTGCGAGATCCTGTATATGGGTGTGCAGGAACTGTTTGTCATCTGCAACACCAAATCTCAAAACTGCAAATTCAATTGGCAACTGCACAAGCAGACATTCTGAAACTTCATTTGGACCAGGCTAATCTCGTGTCCCTTGTCTCGCAATTGTACACGTCGGGGGAAGAATCCGAGCCCTTCCCTTCATCTGAAAGTGACCCGCAAGATAACGATAACGATAATAGTGCAAACCATAATAATGACTTATTTTCAGAGGATTCTGATCCCATGATACTGTGGGAACCGTTGTGGCCCTAAAGTGAAATAGAATGATTCCATTTTTCAAGCAGAGGACAAGTTGTGTATGATTGTAGACGACTGTACTAAATTCTGATGCCTCCTTGTTCGCCATTTAAAATAAAGAGGGTTACTTGCTTACATGTTGAATTATTGCGGGTCTTTTCCTTTGTTGGGAGGAAGTTAAATATGAAACCGAGAGTCATGTTGATGTTTATATTCTATTTTTCAAAATAATCGATGAGTAATATTGATGTTAACCAGGTAATTAAATGTCCCCTCTACCAGACATATATCCCTCACAGTGCTAGATTTTGCAAGGCGTTTCAACGTCATTTTACAGATTTAAAAACGAGTTTTAAATATTTAATTTGATGGTCATTGGTAATGGACAAAATGAACACTAAATCAATGAAACTTAAATATATTCTTAATTTAACTAGCCAAATAGAAATAACTTTTTCAAATTTCTATTTTTATATTTTATAAATTCTAATTACGCCGAAAGGCGTGCTCTTTGGGAGAAAACCCGATCTCCTCTGACTCTGACGGTGACAGCGATGATTGAGATCAATCGGTTGACGAAGTATGGTCATATCGCAGCCTCGCAGGTGTCGGCCAAGGGGTGTACTGCCAGCAATGCAGAGTGGGAAAGGTGAGTGTTGCGACCAGGGGTTAAATTTGGCAAAATTTACATGTAGCTTGGGTCAGCGTCTTTAACGTCTCTAGATCTCAACTAAAGTGCAAGGAAATGATAGGTCTGAAAGGCCATATAAGACGTGTCGCTCCCCATGTTCTACATTAGGTTTGTGGGTGAGTTTGTTTGGCCATGGGTCTAATTTTTCCACTAAACTTTTATTTTGTTGTTCAATACGTGGAGAAACAAACAACCATATGACACTTTTGAAGATTTTAGCCGTAATATATCATAAATATATTACATAGTATTAGTATTAGTATATCATATATCATATTAATATTTATTATATCATATTGTAAAATATCATTAAATATATGCAAAATATATAGTTGTGTGAGTATTTGTATTTTTAAATATACAGAAAATAAAATGATAAAAAAGTTTGTCTGAGAATTTGTATTTGTCAATACGTTCATCAAATTATATAGCCGACGATGTAGAGATATTCAAAACAACATTAAAAAATGTTGATTTATATGGAGGTTTGTTTCTTTATAATAAGCGGTGGAATCACCAAGTGTTATTACGGTGTAGAGTGGGAAAGGTGAGTGTTGCGACTAGGGGTTAAATTTGGCAAAATTACATGTAGCTTGGGTCAGCATCTTTAACGTCTCTGGATCTCAACTAAAGTGCAAGGAAATGACAGGTTTGAAAGGCCATATAAGACGTGTCGCTCCCCATGTTCTGCATTGGGTTTGTGGGCAAGTTTGTTTGGCCATGGGTCTAATTTTTCCACTAAACTTTTATTTTGTTGTTCAATACGTGGAGAAACAAACAACCATATGACACTTTTGAAGATTTTAGCCGTTAATATATCATAAACATATATTATTATATAGTATATCATATATCATATTAATATTATTATATCATATTGTAAAATATCATTAAATATATGCAAAATATATAGATGTGTGGGTATTTGTATTTTTAAATATACAGAAAATAAAATGATAAAAAAGTTTGTCTGAGAATTTGTATTTGTCAATACGTTCATCAAATTATACAGCTGGCGATGTAGAGATATTCAAAACAACATTAAAAAATGTCGATTTATATGGAGGTTTGTTTCTTTACAATAAGCGATGGAATCACCAAGTGTTATTATGCCGAGAAAACAATATTTAAAATTCCTTTGCTGTATTCAAGAAAAATAAGTGGCGGAATTGCCAACTCTTATTATGCCAAAAGATATTAGCATTTATTATGCCGAGAAAACAATATTTAATATTCCTTTGCTGCATCTGAGAAAATAAGCAACGAAATCGCCAGCCGTTATTACGTTGAAAGGTGTTAGCACCAGGGGAGACTAGAAAATTATGCGTTGACCGAGATGAGATGCTTTGGTTGACGGTGTACGGGGAAACAAGATTCTCACATATGGCATTAAAACAAAGGCACGATAATGTGTGTAAATATATGCAAAATATATAGTTGTATAGTTTGTATGCGTATTATTTTTTAATATACACCAAATAAAATGTTCAAAAAGTTTGTATGAGAATTTGTATTTGTCAATACGTTCATCAAATTATACAGTTGGCAGTATAGAGATATTCAAAATGTCGATTTATATGGAGGTTTGTTTCTTTACAATAAATGGCGGAATCGAAAACTGTTATTATGTCGCGAAAATAATATTTTATATTCCTTTGTTTCGGCCAAGAAAATAAGCGACGGAATCGCCAACCGTTATTACGCCGAAACACGTTTACACTGGGAGAAATCAGGAAATTCATTGACGACCGAGATGGATTGGTTGACGTTGTACGGACAAACAAGAACCTTACACGTGGCATTAAAACACAAGCACGATAATGTGCGTAATAAACATTCCTATTTTTTGCAATTAAATTATTACCTCGTTATCTGATGTCCCTCTAAAGAGTCGTGTTCACCTTGCGTGTGGAACTGAGAGCATCCATTAGACAGAAATAATACTATCATGTAAACAATCTCTCCATACTTACGTCGTTAGAGGCCAACACATGTCGCTCCAGTGGTATATATTGGATTAGGGAATAACATTTGAAAAATAACAAAGTTGTTGCATTTCGGGAAAAGCAAACAACGGTGTAGGTGTTGTTATAGAAAATATGGTCTAATTCGCAGATGTGCAATGCACAAACTTGATGACAATAACTCGGTTTGATCTGAACGAGCAGACGAGGCTCCCGAGGACTTAACCATTCCCCTCAGGATTGGCTCAAGTTTGCATGCTCAAGAGAATGAGGAATGAGATGAGGCACGGATCGTGTGGTGACTTAACCATTCCCCTCAGTCACATTGTCATCGGCTACAAGTTCGTGTGCTCAAGAGAATGAGGAGCAAGAAACAAAGCAAATTACCTGAGCACTGTCTCATCCAAGGCTTGTTTAATGGCGGGCTCTAGCCGTTCGATTTGTGAATATCCCAAAACCGCCTCAAACCAGAGCATGCACATATTTTGTAAAGAGAAACAAAAATGAAGATGTTTGAGTTGGAGCAGCGAGGCCTATAGCGAAGGTTACAGTTACGATGGTGGTGGCGTTAAATCCACAAACACAACCCTTTAAGCGAGTATTTTCATTTGATCCGATCAGAACGGTTGCACTCTGGGAATGAACTCAAGAGATTGTGCATTAAGCAAGATGAACGTTGAGTTCTTTTCAAGAGAAATCGACCATGTTGACTCTTGATAGGCTGCTTACAGATGAATTGCAACATTACACTTTTTCTCAGTGTCATCCACAAAGTCATGCTTCCTCGTCGTTAACTTCGATCCAAACATGGTGCTTTGTTCTTCATTTCAATTTCCTTTTCCACTCACCAACATTTTCCATTTCACCGTTAACATCGCTATTTAAAATAATAGTTTTTATTTTTCAGAATTATCATTTGAAAGGGAAAAATCATTTATTCGGGATTGATGTGAAATAACATAAAGGTAATGGCATATAAATTTGAGGAAAAAATGGAAATAATAAATATAGAATAAATTCATGATTGCCTTTTAATAAAAGTTTGAACTAATTATATCTGCCTCTTGTTTCTATATATGCTAGCAATTGCATATGAGTTGAAAATTACGCCAGAGAGGATAACAACGTTAAGTTTGTTGGAGTTGTAATTCTTTAGTCGGGTCACCATATGTGCTACTTTGAACTGCCTACGAATGATGGAGTATCACCAAACCCCCAAGACCTCTACACATGCTAGCGTTCCATCAAATATGTTCCCCAACTTGTCTAAATGAGTATCACATTAAATGCATGCATGGACAAATATTTATTTAAAGCAATGTTATTACTAAGGTTTGTGTACCCCCTAGGTCTTGGGGACACAGGATGAGAGGAAAATGTTCCCCACCACATTTTGACTCGAATATATTATAAAGACATTAAGAATCAAGAGTGATATATGAATAAATTTTGAGCACAAGTGCACATGGTGGACTGTCAAACATAGTATGAATACCAACAACATACTCAATATTTTTATATCGAATATAATTACGCCGAAAGGCCTATTCACTGGGGGAAGCCTCCTCCCCCTTTGTTAAGACATCAAAAAATTTTTTTAGATGGATTTGTCATCTTAATTCCGGAATAAGATGAATTGATATTATAATTGGTGTTAGCTAAGAAATAATGATTGTTCTAAAACATTTTAGGGATTTTTAAAAACAAATTTGGAACTCATATTATCATCGTTCATTATGAAATTGACATGTACTTTAGCTTGAGTTACCTTGCAATCGCAAGAAAAGTAATCACGGCTAGAAGCCTCCTCCGTTTTTGGCAACTGATATAGACATCAATGCTTATGGTGTATTTGGTCAGTGAAGCACAGACATTCATCTACCGTACACGTGGCTCACAGTGGTTGGAGAGTGGCTGTCACATGTCAGATGAATAAAGCATGTTTACGTCACAACTATATCATCGACATTGTTTACGCCAAATTCTTTTGTCGACCATATTTGATTTTATTAGTCGTTGTCTAATTCGATCGATATACAGGGCCCTTACGAATAACCCCTCCCATGTTCCAACTTCCGTAATTTCCAGAGGTCACCGAATGCAATTACCAGTTAACTTGGCTTGATTGTTTTCAATCCAAAAATATCAAGGCTTTACTTTGAAGAAAACCACTATTGAAAATGGGGGCATGGAAACACAACGAATTTCCTTCACAACTATATCAATAGTTCCCACCTTGTCCGCCTATCGGATCTCGCCCCTTTTTCCACTCAGTTGCTATGACAAATTCTCTCAGCAACAATTTTGCAATCACACTTATAAGAGGAATCCCGTATTCATTCCCTATCCTTAACAAATCCCTCTTATTCAGCAGTGGACCTTCCCTTTCAAGCTACTCCACTTCTTCTGCACTCTAAATCTTTTCTACTTCTCCACTTTTCACTACTTCATTTTGTTTTTCATTTACTAACTAGAAATATCATAATGCTTTGTTGTGTTTTTCAATTACTTTTCCCAAAGGACCCAAAATAGGGATAACAAAGCAATATATTAGAAATTAATTTGTAAAGAGCTTTGTAATATTTTGTTCCACTGTAGATTTTTCTGGCTCTACACCTATGAAGCTCCCTTCCGTGTCGGCTCTATGTATTTCGACATGGTGAGGTTCAACCTGCATAAGATTACTTACGATAGATTTTTTTTTTGAATCATTACATTTTTATATTTTTATCTCAATTTCCCAAGCTTGGTAAACTTTAGCGTGGCTTGAGGAAGGAACCACCAGATGTACAAGTTTCATACTGACTTCCTACATTGATCTCGCTTCTTTATTTCTCAAAATATTTTGTGCATTGAATTTCAAGGCAACATTTGTATCATGCAAAGATTTTTTTTTTTTTATAATCTATTTTCCATTTTTTCATTATTTTCTAGCTCAAAAAAATTTCATAGATCTCTAAATGAAAACCTATTATTAATAAAATATTCATTTAATTTATTTTTTGTTTTCCCTGGGTTTTTATTTTAAGATTTTAGAGCATTCTTTCATTTTCAATTGAAATCATTTTCAATGATTTTCCTATGAGTTATTTCAGTACTGTCTTAGGTCGATTTCATCTTAATACACCAACATCCATTGCTATTGAAGAAATTTCCGTAGGAAAATTTACGGCTGAAAAACACAACTACTCAATGCTCACATTACAGTTACGGTTATCCTATTCGCACATTTTTTAAAATAAAGGAATTTTTTTCGGGAATAATAATAATTATTATTACTGTAAAAAGGTTCACATGACAATTTTTATGGAGTCCGATTATTATTTAGTAGGTCCGTAGGTGATAAAGAGATCAAAACTATGTAAACAAGAATCATTTCCTTACATTTGCAGCAAAATTTTTGAATGTATTTACACAACGATTTCATAAGTAATTATTTTTACTATCTTTTCTCCACTTCTTAAAGATAATGAACTTGTAAAAATGCAGACATTCATTTTTTATGAAAAGGATCTTATATTATATTAAAAGTAATATGATACAATATCCTCTCAACAAAAAAGTGGGAGGTATGAGACACCCAAGAAACACCAAAAACAAATAAATCCTGCTCCAAGTAGAATGAGAAATAGGAGGCTCAAAGCACCCCTTCTTCTCCCGATATCTCGTGAAAACAGTCCACGGTGCCTGCTGGGGAGCCAATTCGAGCGGAGGATCTAGGCAAGGGATATCCTAACTGGGGTCATAATCAAAAGACTCAGAAACATGTGACTGTTTAGCATAACTTCCAGTAGGGGTAATCTCAACATTCATATTTTCTAAACTTTCAAGGTGAAAACATTCCTTGACTTCCGGTGCTGAGAATGGCTGCCATCCTTTAGGCCACAGAGAAACCCCGATGTTATTCTTATTTTTAGTCTATTTGGGTTCCATTGGGCAAACTTCTCAAAGGTTCCCAATTTGATGGCAAAATCGGCAACGAAAGGTCGTGTTCTCATAGTCTAGGACTTGTATCCACTTGAAGCCATCATGGTGAAATTTCAGTTGTTCTGGAAGACCTTTGCTGAGATCCACGTCAATACAAATATGTGAATAAGTGTACAACCCTTGCTTGGGCCATTCATTATCCATTTTAATGAATCGAGCAAGAGAGTCACCAATATTAAGACAAAGTGCAGGGTGCCAAAAGGGGAGAGGAAGATTGGGGAGATGAACCCAAACCAACATTTTTGAAACTACCATAGTAGAAGGATCAAAATCTAAAAACCATGGAATAAGAAAAAGACCAATCCTACCCCAGAACCATGGGCCCTCATTAAGAATCCATCGACACTCTATAGGAGAGAAGAAACGAATAATAAAAAATCCCTTTGCACATAACTGAATCTCACAGTCACCGGTCCAAATAGAGAAAATTCATTTGTGTAGATCTTCAGTTTGGGGCCAAAGACCATTAAATCAAAAAATAAGGGAAGAATCTTGGAGGGTGGATATAGATTCAGTTACCTCTGAACATGAAATAGTAACCACAAAAGTAACCTCTTCTTTTTCCACAATGTATGGCATCCCTACAGCTGATAAAATCTACTCAAGATGACGAGCAGCATCCGCCACAAAGATCTGCAATATTGTTTAAACCAATCAAAAATTTCCATATGCGATTTGATTTTTTTGCTATGAAATTTGATATTAAATTTCTAAAAAAATTAATTTAAAAAAAATAAAAAAAATCTTAAATTTCATTAGGTAGGGGATTATTCTCAATGGCAATAAATTTAAAAAGTTTAATACACCTTAGTTGTTTCCAAAAAAAACCCTTACAAATTTGTTGTAGATTTTTTTATTTTTGCTTTTATGATTTTTTCTAATTCAAACAAGAAATACTACAGTTTATTTTAGTTTAATTTAGAAAAAACACTAGTAAATTTCATTTCTGGAATGATTTCTCTTACCGCAAATGTTGTAATGTTTATCTCAATCGCAACAAAATAAATCCAAAGAAATTTGGAGATATGAAAATATTTGTAAGGGACGATGGAACGCTGGTTTGTATTTTCTCAACATCAGGAAATGGTAGATCATATGTATCTTATTTTTGGGACATACATACTCACGATTTATTTTTATTGTAACTTATTATGTCGATACCCCTCCGAATATGTTCACAGAATGACGTGATTGATATAGAAGACGTGCAATGAAGTATTGATAATTACAAAGGCCCAAAAAAGGTATAGCAAAGCAATGTATTAGAAACGACTCTGCAAAGAGATCTGTAATATTTTGTTCCGCTGCAAATTTTTCTGGCTCTACACCTACGAAGCTCCCTTCCTTGTCAGCTCTCTATATTTCGACATGGCGAGGTTTATCCTACATAAAATTACTTACTATCGATATTTTTTGGGAATAATTACATTTTACATTTTAAGCTCAGTCTCCCAACCTCAGTAAAATTTAGGGTGGTATGAGGAAGGGACCACCAGATGCACAAGTTTCATACTTCCTTCATACTTTATTTATCAAAATATTTTGTGCATTGAATTTCAAGGTAAGAATTATATCATGGAACGACAATTTCCTTTTTATCTATTTTCCATTTTTTTTCATTATTTCTTTATCTCAAAACAAGTTCATAGATCTCTAGATGAAAACCCCTCATTAAAAAAAATATTCATTTAATTTGTGGGTTTTTATTTCAAGATTTTAGAACATTATTTCATTTTCAATGATTTTCTATGAGTTATTTTGGTACCGTCTTTGGCCGTTTTCATTCGAATACACCAACATCCATGGCAAACGAAGAACTTTCCACAGGAAAATTTACTACTACAAAGCATAGTGGCTCAATGCTCAAATTGCAGTTATGGTTATCTTATTCACACATTTTAAAATAAAGGAAATTTGTTTTGGAAATAGTAATTATTATTATTACTGTAGGATTTATAAAAAGGTTCACTGGAAAATTTGAATGGCATTTTATTATTATTTAGTAGGTCCCGAGGTGATAAAGATATCAAAACTACGTACACAAGAATCGCTTCCTTATATTGCAGCAAAAAAATTGAATGTATTTGGATAATGATTTCATAAGTAATTATTTTTACTATCTTTGCTCCACTTCTTAAAAATGATGAACTTGGAAAAATGTGTACATCCATTTTTTTATGAAAAAGATTTTATATTATATTAAATCATAAATGTAACATGATACAAGATTCTCTCAACAAAAAAGCGGGTGGTATGAGATCACACCCCAAAACCACAATCAAACCAGGCTACACCTAAAAAAATAAATTTACATGGACACCCGAGGAACACTAAAAACAAAGAAATCCTGCTCTGAAGCAGAATGAGAAACATGAAGCTCAAAGCGACCCTTATTCTCCTGAGATCTCATGACAACAATCCACGTAGTTTGTTGGGGAGACAATTCGAGTGGAGGATCTAGGAGAGGGCTATCCTGTCTGGGGTCAGAATCATAAGACTCACAAACATGTGACTGCTTGGCATTACTACTAGCAAGGGGAATCTCAACGTTTATATTTTCTAAACTTTCAGGGTGAGAACATTCCTTTACTTCCGGCACTGAAATTTTTTTCTAGGCTTTAGGCCTTGGAGAAACCCATGTGTTCTTCTTCTTTTTATTTTGTTTGGGTGACATTGGGCAAGCCTCCTAAAGGTGCTCAGTTTGATGGAAAAACCGGCAATGGAGGCCGTGTTCTCATAGTCTAGGACTTGTATCCACTTGAAGCCATCATGGTGTAACTCCAGCTATTCTAGAATCCCTTTGTTGAGATCCACCTCAGTAAAAATATGTGCATAAGTCTAAAACCCTTTCTTGGGCCATTTATTATCCATTTTAATGAATTGACCAAGAGAGTCACCAATAGCAGCACAAACCGCAGGGTGCCAAAAGGGGAGAGGAAGATTGGGGAGACAAGCACAAACTGAAATTTTTGAAACTACCATAGTAGAAGGATAAAAATCCAAAAACCATGGAATAATAAAAATACCATCCCTACCCCAAAACAATGGGCCCTCATTAAGAATCTATTGTCACTATGTAGGAGAGAAGAAATGAACAATAAAAAATTCATTTGCACATAACTGAATCTCACAGTCACTAGTCCAAGCAGAGAAGATCCATTTGTGTAGATCTTCAGTTTGGGGCCAAAGACCATTAAATCAAAAAAATAATGGTAGAAACTTGGAGGGCGGATATAGATTCATTTATCTTTGAATATGAAATAGTAACCACAGGAGTAACCTCTACTTTTTCTACAATGTATGGCAATTATACACTTGATGAAATCTTCCCTAGATGACCAGAAGCTACTGCCACAAAGGATTTTGGTGTAGGTGAGGGGGTAGAGCCACTTCCTAGACTAGGAAAACCGCCGCCGCCGCCACCATTTCCATTGGCCTACACCTTCCTGTGTGAAATGTCCCCTAGGATTTTTGCACCCATTTTTATTGTCGTAAGTTGTTTGTTTTAACTTCCTCTAACACATACTTAACACCCTATTATCAGCGAATTTTGATTGCGCAAAATAATATTAAAAAAATGGGAATTTTGAAAATTATCAAAAGTGTTACTTTGCGTAGCTTATCACTTTCATCATGACCGTCTCATTTTTGTGATCATTCCAGTCTTCGTTTCATCCATTTCGGGCGAGAAATCCTCCTGCCAAGTCTCAAATCACGTTAAATATTAATTAATTAATTACTCTTTGTTTAATAAAATTAATTTTTAATAACTTTGGAGTATTTAATTAAATAAATATTAATTAAAATTCATTCGACAAGTTTTTGCCGGGGAAAAATAAGCTTCTGCTTCCCATTGTCAGGGATGCCAAATTGGCTTCCCAAGCCCGAATTTCCCCTTTCCTAGAAAAATTGCTTTAAATCCCCGCTCATGGGATATCTTCCCCCAATTGCCAAATTAATAAATTGGCAAACATGCAAAATATCTCCCGATTTCCCACATGGGGAAATTGTGTGGGTATTGCTAGCCCACTTTGTCATTCCCATTGGTAATTGGCCGTTGCTTTCCCCATTTCCCCCTAGCGATTAATTGCACTACCCGGGAAGAGGGGAATTCAGGTTAAACCTCTTAAATTCCTCTATCCAAATCGTTGGAAAAAGTCGTACGAAGCTTTCTAAATTGCTTCTTACTTCTTCTAAAAAACATAATAATATTTTTATCGCATTCCTCAAACTATGAACACCATTATGAAGGAGAAATACAAGAAGGAGGACAACAAAATCACTTTTCATGGATTGGTGAAAGAGGACAGTCCAAACCAAATCATTTTTCCATGGTGGTGAAGGAGAAGACAGCCATAGAAATCCAATGCATTACCATTGGCAAAGGAGACAGTAAAAACAAGTTTCCACGCATTGGAGAAGGACAACAGTCCAAAATAGCAAGAAGACACCAAATCAGTTTTCCATGCATATGAGGGAGGGTAGCAGGTGAGAGAAAGGAAAAAGAAATGCGTAGGTTTTAAGGAAGAAAACAAAATAAGATTTCCACGAATTTACCTAAGAAATATCCCACGCAGGGAGGATAAAGTAAGATTGCCCACGCATTGGAGAAGGAGGACAATTCAAAACAAAAGGGGGACAACAAAGGAAAAGAGGATTTCAACGCATGCAGGTGAAAGAATAAACCATAATCTCCACGCATTCCCAGAATCAGGCCAGTTTTCAATGAAGAAAGAAATCAAAAATTAAATCAAATGTAAAGGAAGTTGGGCGCTGAAGAGGCGAGGAGACAACAAAAGACAATAAGAACAAGTTCAACACATTGGTTAGAGAGGAGGACAGTCCAAAACAACAAAAGAAAGCAAGAAAAAATTTCCACTCATTCTCCAGACTAATAACATTCCAAAACACATCCATAGAGAAGGGAAATTCCCACGCATGAGCAAACAAAACAACAAGGTGCAAGCACAGGCCACATAGGAAGAAATAACAAAGGGGGACAGTCTACAAAGGCATTAAACAAAAAAATTTGCGTAGGTTTTTAAATATAGAAAATACAAAGTTAGCTTTCCATGGATCAGCAAAAAGCCAGGACAGCCAAAGAACAAGAACCCACGTGGCCCAAGGGAGTATTCACTGGAAATCTGCTAAACACCAGGCAAGAGAAAGGAAATTAATAAAGAACTTTTGTCCTGAGCAAGTTTGATTCCCACGCAAAGGAGAAAGAAAGGTCACTACTAGCAAAACACACATCAATCAAAAAAGATCAAGCAAGGTGAATAAAATAAATAAATGAAATTGATCCACGTGAAATATTAAAATTGGGATATTTTAATTAATAAATAAATATCATTGTTGTCACCATATTCAAAACTCAAGCCTAGTCTCGGTATGATGTATTGACATTTTTTTTTTAAATTGTAACTCGGGATTGATTATTATTATTATTATTTTTAAAATAATAATAATAATAATATCAAGATGAGCTATATTTTCCTTGCATTGACGGGGGTTTCAGAGATTGAGACCTAACCCCACTTACATTGTTTTACGTTCCTGAGTCATTCTTCTGTGAAATTCATAATGGATGAGAAATCTAACAAATCTGTAGGTAGATCAAGGAAGCCAGTGGAGAAATCGAATAAGTCTGTACTCAAGTACGAATTCCAAGGAATCATCCCTCCCAGTTCCATTAAGTTGGCATACAACAATATCACTGATACAAATCTGGGTCACATCAATGTGCAACAATTCTGTGAACTGGTGAAAACCGAAGGCAAAACCATATTCTCAAATAGGCTTTACCATAGTGGTCTACCTCAAGCAACAACATTTCTTGTCTTGGTGCAGTGTCTAGAGTTGGTTATCACTTGTGTGGAGCATTATGATCCTGAGAGGTGAGGAATTTTTAAAGATAATTATGAGCCTTTCCTCTTAATCACACCAGAGCACATTGAGGAATTACTCGGCATACCTGGCTTTCCTGAGAATGTAGATATCACTCGCCAATCAACACAAGAATTTTGGGATGAAGAACCCCTGAGATGGAGCAAGATAGTTAATAATAATTGGTTAGTGACCAAGTGGCCTCGAATTGACCGGCTTCCCAAAGAACTATACCGCGTTGAGTTCATGGAAGAAATGGGGGACATGATTACTCTCCTAAGCCGAGTTTTTGGTTTACCCTCTACTAGGATTTTCCATCCATGGATGTACCAGTTTATCTGTATCATCCTTGCCAAGAAAGATTTTTTGGATTAGGCCCTCCATCATCAATGATACCCTTCACAAACAATTGATAGAAGTTAATATGACTGGATTCTTCTACATGACATCGTATTTGACTTATGTAGTAGCAAGAAGAAAGCTATTTTATGGACTCGAAACAAGAGGAGTAATGGGGGCATCAAATAGTTTTTTCCATTATCACCCGCAACTAAGTTTCAAAAATAGCTCTCACCATTTTATAAGGATCAACGATGCATTCACCTTCTGCGTGATTTGGAACCTGGATCGGAATACAGAGGAAAGATTTTCTAAAGAAGCAATGAATTTCATTTCCCAATGGGGAACCTGGTTTATTCAATTTTCATCATTTTCCTACATTTGCATGAGTAGCTTTGTTGGTACTCCATGGAAGCTTCCTAAGTACGTTAATGATAGATGGGCATTAATGTAGCTTGCGTAAAAACTATTCCATGTTCACTATCTTCTCAATGACAAGTACCATTCAGGAATTCATTTCCCAATCCAAATCGGGGAATACCAATGTCTAAATATTTTCAGTGCACAACTCATGGAAAAAGAGTTTGCCCTCATCACAATTCATCCACATGTGAAGAGAGACCAGTTTGATATCAATGGATATATATAGAAGATTCTTGGAGTAAAGTATCAACATAACCTTGCCATGGAAGATTTTTGGGCTGTCTATTTGGATGAACATGAAGTAAGAAGATGAGATTTTTCTCACCTAACACTTTCTCAGATCAAGGCCTTTTGCATCAAGAACCCTCCCGATTCGTTCGTAAATGATGATGAATATGTTATTGATCCCTCATATGATGCGGTTGCTTTTACCCCATTTCCTTGAATTGACTAGACCAAAAGAGATGAATTTTCTCTTGATAGCAAGAATCAACCGATTCTTAAAAGAAGCATATCCTGGTACAACAGAGAACTTTCCAAGTTACAATAAATTCAAGATCATACTTCAGGATCACAAATATTTCCAACATGATGAGGTCTTCATTCAACCAAAGCCCCTTCTTGATCAACCTCCGTACCATCCAATCATACACAACAAGCAAGAAAGGAGTGGTTGCCAGAATCCACTTCGTCGAGTAATGTGCCACAGGGAGAAAAATATAAAGACCCTAGCCCTGACGAAGGAAGAGAGCATGTATCACAATTTTCTACTTCAATTAGAGATTCTTATACCCACATTGTTAATAGTGCTCAAAATCTCATGGCGAATGATCCTCGACCATGCTTTAAACAAGCGTCCACTCAGGTGCAGGTATTCCAAATATCAAACACTTCGGAGCATGCAGTTAATGAAGAGATTTCCCAAAATCTCTCGAATGATCGGGATGTGGTTATTGAGGTTATTTCTCCCCAAATCAAGGTCGTAAATGGGATTCTTGCAGGATCTCATGATGTCGAGAACAATGAGAATATTGATTCGAGCTCTAAGATTTTGTATGCAGAAATAGTGCATGATACTCCTTCCTGGGTTGATTCCGAGGTTAAGAAAAGGAAGAGGGTTGTCAAGGCCATTGACATTGATTTTGATGCCCTTTTCAAACTTTTGAATGACATCATTCCCAAGAAGCCTAAGGTTCTTTCTCAAATAATGGTGGATAATGACGGAAATAGATTTACAGATCTCGCCATCCCACAAGTTGATAAGGAGCATGATGTCATGACACTTGTTGATTATGAAGTTTCCAAACTTGGACTTGGGAGGTCCACATTAGAAAGTGACATGGTGATGGCTCGAGATTTAATTGATATCATGCTAAAGAGACTTGAGAAATATAAGTCTAATAACTCTCAGCTCAAGGCCAAAAAGAATCAATTGGTGGATTATGTTCAACATCTAATAAATCCCATATCATCCACTTTCCCAGTACCTGATGCAGTGGCTTCCCTTGATGAATAAACTCTCAATTTGTCAAAAGAAATAAACACATTGGGCCATGTCACTAAAACTTGGCTTTCAGAGATTCTCATTTTAGGCCAAGGGATGATCAAAACAGCAGTTAAGTTCTATGAAGATGTCAGTATGTATCTTGATCCAATTATTTCTTTCAAGGAAACTTTTGTTTCTAATATATCAAATTTGGATGAGATATTACCCAGTTTATAGGAGATGATGAGTATGGAATCCTCATTTTTAGCCATTGAAGGAATTCTTGAATTTGAACATCGAGGGACACATTTTCTTTGGTGTCTACATCTCAAATCAAGGAAGATGCTTCTCAAGGATTCTATGATCCATTATGAGAGCATATGCAATGAAGCCTTCACTTCACTCACCTTGATTCAAGAATTCATAGCTGAGATTCCTTGCAACCTCGTAAATGAGCATAATCAAAGGTGTTCATCGGAACAAGTGGAAGAGAAATTTTCACAATTGTTTAAGGACATGTACACTCCCACCAATAATTTCTCATCAGTTTCAATGGAGCAGTGCATCAAATTAAAGAACTTATTTGAGAATGCTCAATCAAAGATTATTAATTTAAATGATATGCCAAGTAGGATTCTTGAATTGCAGGTATTTTTTGAGGCTATTGTTCGACCAAATGAACCTCCAAGAGATGAAAAGATGTTTGAAACTTTGGGAAGGTCTAGATCCTTTCAACTGGCAAAAGCGGCAGATCCTAATTTCACCGGCGGTTCAGGGAGATAATTTTCTTGGTATCTAACGAAGTGGGAGAGTCCATTTCTCATATGTTTGAGATAGGCAGACCCCATTTCAATGGATAAGGCACTGGTTATTATTGTATATTTTTAAAAAGTGGATTTTTAAGAAAAGGATGTTGTTATTTGCTTTCGAGAAACTATGGATAACTTAAGTGATTTCTATTTTTAGTTGTTTTTAATAAAGTTGGTTAGAAAAATTCAAAGGTCACTTAAGTGCCTTATTTAATGATCATGTAAAACCCTAACTACTTTGTAACCAACTTTTGGGTTATAAAAGGAAGTGAGGGGCTCATTTGTAAAGGTGACTTTGAGAGAGGAGAAGAAAATACTTTTGTGTGCAAGCTTTGTTTCAAAGAAGAAACTTTGTGTTTTTTTGTGAAAACATTTTGGAGTTAATGAAATATGAACTTTGTGTCTCATTCATTGTCTCTTGTAACATTTGATGTTCTTATGTTCATTAGATGTTAGATGTTTAAATCTTGCATGCAAATATTGTCTTTGATCTTATTGTCAACATTATTAAGTTGTATTTCTAGTTCACAATGATCAAGCTTTGATTATCTACTTGCTCATGTGTGTTCCCTTTTACACATTCTTATTTAGCTAACTCAAACTCTGTTTTATTTGTGTAAGTTATTCATCTTTCCTCTTCATGCAATATTAGGCTCTGTTTTTACCTAACTCTTGCATGTTCTTTCAATTCATTCCATTCCAGTGTCCTTTCCTTCATTCCATTCCATCTCCCTCATTCAATTTTATTTTCCTTGATGTTCCAAAACACCCCCACATACAATTTTGAATGTACAGATGTAAATACAGTTTTGGTTTTCAATAAAGGTAGCGTCACATTCATTGATGAGGGACTTCGTTCCCATGCTGTTGCATGTCATTTGCATGTGTGCAAATCCATATGCTAACACATGTGAAGTTTCAATTTCAAAGAATATTTTGGAGTATTTAGCCCATATGAGGAAATCGGGAGATACCAATGTTAACAGGTGATTGTGGTTTATCTTTGAATTACAAAGCAATATGCGGGGAAAATTTATTAAAAATTGAACTAAGAAGATGAATTGTATCCTACTAAAAGTGTGTTGTATCTTAGTTTTAATTTGATGAATACAAATATTTTGATTTCAGTTAAATGACAATAAATAACTTTTGCTAGTTAGAGAAACACACAAAGTTACTATTCACGTGCTATTGGCCTTTCAAATTTCTCAATATTAATACACATAATAGAAGAATTGTTTTTGTCATGCAGAAACTTTCCTAAAAATATACAACATTTTGCACTGTTCACAATGAATTTTGTATGACATATTCAGGGTTAGAACCGGCTAGCTAAACATTGAAGCTTTTTTATCAGTATTTAGTGGAACAAGCTTAAGATTGTGGAGGTTTACTTGAAACTATCTTTTCACCCGAACCACTAAATTAAAAACATGGTGGGACAACCTTCCCTGTCAAACCAACATTGGTGAGCTTGGAAAGAGGGAATTTGGAGTTTTACTTCAATAGAAATTGAGGATTTAGAGTTACACCATTGCCCTTATGACGGAGATGAAAATGGACATCTCAAAAATTTAAGGATAGAACCCGCAGATAGCATGAAATTGAGTCTGTTCTTGTGGGTAAGGAAAGGTGCTCTTTGCATGGTGAAAAAGATGGAATTTTGAGGTCATGTATCAATCGAGGAGCCAATGGACGTGGTCAAGTTTCCTTGCAATCTAATGGAAGTATAGGCTCTAGAAGGAAAATAGCGAATAAAAATTACTCATCAATTTCAAATAATATTTACATGAAGGAAAAATGGTAGCATTCCTTTTACAGATCAAATAGAGGATTTTACTAGCAGGAGAAGTGGTAACTGCCTTTGTATGGGGTCAACTATCCATCCCGCGGTTTTTCCAATGGGAATACACATTTTGAACTCCTTCTGTGAAAAGATAAGGTGGAGAAGGATGATCCTATTCTTTGTAAAATGTCCTTAATTCTCCTAAAATGAAGGTTCTAATGCATGACTTACCAAATGTGGGGGAGGATTCTAATCTTAATGCAATTTTGAGGAAGGTCGTGGTGAACTGAGCACCCCATTCGAGGTCAAAGAAGGTTATCATGGAAATTTTAAGGGACCCCGAGGAGTCCGCAAGTAGAAAGGCCTTGCAATATTTAGAGGTACTGACTTCAATGCGATGTGAGATATTAAAACTAATGTTAGTCAAAGCCGAAACCATGTTGGATGTCAAATATTTCTAAAGCAAATTGTCTCAGCCCAGGTGATAGGTCGCCTCAGCCAAAGGGTTCTGAGTGCAATGGAGTTTTAGGTCAATTTGAGAGCTGAGTGATGAAAGGTTGTGAAGGGATGTAAAAGTTTTGCAACTAATCAAAATTACTAATTTGTGCAAAAAGTAGTTCCGAGGATTAAATACCCATTGAAGGGCATGAAAAAATGGGTGTTGAGGATGTTGTAACAAGATTTAAAGTCATGCTAGATAGTAGTTAAGTTTTTCCTAAAAATTAACTAGGTTTTCTGGACTGTTGGCGAACTTTGCAGTTTGATGTTTGTAGGGCTGGTTTCTTTTCTTTATTTTCTCTGTGTATGGAAAAATTTGATCGCAATCATATCATTGTCTAAGTCAACCAACTGTTTAACTCCATTTGAGGAATTTTCTATTTTTTTCATTGCTTGTTGGTACAAATTTGAGGAGGAGAAAAATGATAAGATTTCTGTCTAAGCCGATCTCTATTTTTACCAAATCCAACTAAATTCAATTCTTTGATGCCATTTCAATTAGTTATTCCATCAGATATTCATATGTGAGTGTTTTTAACCATACATTATTTTGCTCTTTAATTTACTCTATTAGTGTATTTCATCAAATTTTTCCCTATTAGTGTAATTCTGGCAATGAATTTGAACTTTAGCTAACTCCTCCAAAATTTTGATTGCATCAATTTGTGTATCTTACTAAGTGCTTTAAATTCCCTTACGAATTTACCCCATAAAGGAAATGTGGGGATATTTCATTGTTTATGGTGAAAACCTATGTCATGACACTTTTCAAGAACTTATGACAATAATTTCCTTTATCTTGTTGTAAATACCCATTAGGAAATAATTGCACGATCCGTCAGGGATAACTGTAGAGGGTGAAGGCATTTTCACCTCTCAATGCTTAACGCAAACTTTACCCTGATAAAAAATAGAGGAATTTAAATTATTCCTAGATACTTATTCAAATTCAACACGGCAAGATTTTTAGAACGATCCTTTTTCATCTTAATAAAGAGTTAAATATTTTACTTTTACAATTAACTTTCTTGCATTTTTATGAAAAAAAATTATTTTGAGAATACATAACCAACAATGTAATATTATTATTTGTATCCATATAGATCTATTGCATGAACTCAATATAAGCATAATATTTCATTACTATATTGTTATCCCCTATTATTCTAAGCATTTTTCCTAATCTATTCGACTTTACTTTTATATGTTACAAGTTATTAATTTGGATTAACAATCCCTCAAACGCATAACTTTAGGATTTTCCATATCACTGGCCTTATACTGTTTCAGTTGCCAAGGCATTAATCTCTTTGTAAAAATAGGAGCCCAAACCTCCTCCATGAGATCCAGATTCCATGAAGAAAAATAAATGGAGATAAAGATCAGTTCTTTGACACTAATTATGCCACATTGTAATTATGATTAAATAATCCATTTAACTTAATAATTCATTGAGGTTGATTACTATCTATCTAATGTTTGGTTAGAAATATAACAAAATATTGATATAGGTAGGAAGAGGGTTTTAAAATTGTTATTGGTTTACCCACTCTCATAATTTAGAAGATAGTCATTAGATAGAGTAATGTCTAGATGGCTTGAGAATCAAAGTGGAGTACAAATCATATCAACACAAATAGTGAACCTCAACCAAAACCATATGTTCCTTGAGTATGAGGAGAAAATTAGCAATACAATCCTCACAATCCATTGATAAAAAAATCAATTATGGATTTAATAGG
This sequence comes from Taxus chinensis, assembly GCA_019776745.2. Taxonomy (NCBI): domain Eukaryota; kingdom Viridiplantae; phylum Streptophyta; class Pinopsida; order Cupressales; family Taxaceae; genus Taxus; species Taxus chinensis. The sequence continues at coordinate 33,222 of JAHRHJ020002275.1, forward strand.
CCATGCGTTATCTCTCCATTACTATCATTTCCTTCTGATCAATTTGAAATTTTTGAAAACACACACAATATAATGTAGGGTAAGTGCAGCAAGTTGGGGGACAATTAAGTGGACATCAAATCCTGAATTTTACATCAAAAATAGCAAAACATCAAATTTAGTCTTCCGCGGACTTGAACCATGCCAAAAGTCATAAATATGTCATAAAAATGGTTCCATCGCGTAGGGGAGACTGTTAGCTTTGTAGAAATATTGATTTTAAAGTGAATAGAATAGGATAAATATCATTTTATAATTTTTTTAGTAATATTAGGTCTTTAAGACACTTTTTCCCGTGAATGTTTATATCTACATTTAAGACTGCAATTTTTGTTTCACTTATTAGGAAAATGCGATGAAACTTATACCATCCCAACCGTGGTGAAATTATATATATGTTCAAAAGAACAATTACTGATTTTAATTTTTTTTGATGAAGTTATGGTGGGCAAATGGAAAGTGCTATTTTTTCTTTATGTTTTCAAAACACTTTCAAGGAAAAAATCATAAACAAATAAAATATTGGTAAAAAAATACAAATAAAATCTATCCCAAGATAGATAACAGCATCTAACTTCTCACTAAAGGAAAAATATATACATCAATTTTTGGTCATCCAAATCGTGGGCAAACGGACTACAATCTTATAGGCATTTTTAACAAAAAAAATACCAATTCATTGAATTTTGAGTGTTTAATATAGCTAATCTTTTCAATTTTTTTAAAAAATAGTAGTTTAGAAACTAGATTCCAGATGCTACGATTCATATTTATATAAATTTTTCTAATTTTGAGTGTATTATTGCTAATAATCCCTACAAGTTGATATTATGTTGTTATTTGCAATATGAACATTCCACTTATGACCCCTTTTTTGTCCCCCAACTTGTTGCACTTACCCTGCAACTCAGCATTTAGTCTAGTGTAAAAGCAAGTGTTTCAATCCTTACTAATTTCAATGCTCTAATCAATGCTATCAATAAATGCCAGATGTTCTTCTCTAAATGATGCAAAAATTACTTTTGGCATGGGGATGTAGTTAAAATAAATGAATTCAATTTCTGACCTTATAATGGCATGCTCAAGAGGTAATAAATGATTTTCCTAAGTTGTACTCACCACTACATTATATAAAAACCACACTATTATTTGGCTCAATTTGTGTTGGAAATTGAACATTTTTTGCATTTTCAGCCATGTGTCTTTCAGGAATTCACAATGTTGATGACGTGACAAAAAATTAAAGAGACTATAAATTTTTAATTGCATCATTTTGTGTACACTTTGCATCACTTCTTTTTGAAACTACACTTGCACCAGATCATTTTATTTGATAAATTAATATTAAGTGTTGCAAAAGTGACACACAATTTATTCGATAAATTTTTAAAAATGTAATATATAGTAATGTAAAATTTTAAAAAAGTGTTAAACCCATTCGGGGCTGAGAGAATTAGGGATTTTTTATTGTTATGGGGCTGGGAATGTTTGAGATGCTACTTTGGAAGAGGCAAGGGAAAAATTCTCCTGTAAACGTAAATGGAAGATTTAAATCCTAACGACACAAACATTTATAACGTCCTCTACACCATAGCAAATGGGAGCCTGGGTGTAGAGTTCAGACATTTGTTGGGTGTATTTGGTGAAACTATGTCATTGCTTGTGAGGATTATACATGCCTTCATTGAGTCACCCCATCGTACACTAAAATGAGAGATTAGGGATATGTATGGTGTATATCAAGAGATAATGAAACGAGGGTTTTTTTGTGAGAGGTTTCATTTTAAATTAAGGTAGTTGTGTATGCAAAACATAGGGAACACACACTTGGCATAGGAACTGCTGGTTAAAAACAAAAACAAAAGGGCTTATTTTTCTCCAAGGATCTACTGGGTAGCAAATATTTTGGCGATATCTTTAGAAAACACACTCTTTTAGGGTTGTGTAATCACATTGGGGAAAATTCTTTGTGGTGTACCTCACTACTTATGTTATTTTGGCACTAGGTAGAAGAAAATTGCTTCCATTAAAATGAATGTGCATCCTCCCCTAGCACCTAGATAGACATGTGCCATTTCTCTTGTTCTATTGTGAATGATTGGGTGAATGGGTGGTGGATGCCCATCTTTATACAATTAAATGTATCATGTAATGTGTTTCTTATTGGATACTAACAATAGGGTTGTTGAAAGTGCCTTGGATAATGTTTAAATAATGCAAAAGATATGTTTAAGGCCACACATCATTGTCCTTTAAAACATCCACCCTATTTGTGTCAAATTGGGAGCTTTAGAAATGCCCCACTCTTTTACACATGACCAGTGAGGGTGTGTGTGTAATTTTATGAAGTAACTTGTCTTTCCAAACACCCCAATTTGGTGTTGTGAGAATGCACTCACATTTATAAGTTAGTTAAATCGAGACCAAATTCCATGGGAACTTGAAAATGGGCTAAGTCTAAAATTAGGGAACCTGAAATTGGCTGAGTCTGAAATTTGGGAGAGCTGTCCAAAATCTGGATTTTGCATTTGATCTCCTTGATGTTTAAAACCACTTTCAAACATCTTGGAAGTGTAGACATAAAATATAACTTAAAGTATAAGAAAAAATAAAAGAACTATATATAATAAAAATAATATTATACTTCCTTCTCCAAAATAATAAATAAATTAAAAAGGAGATAATAATGATATTTAACAATTAAAATTTTAAACCGTAATACGATGAAATAAGAAAAATATGTATACATAACTAAAAAAATAAATAATAGTAATTAAATAAATTTTAAAAAATAATGAAGGGAGGATGGGAAGTTGGTGGAGTTAAAAAAATTTTAATGGGCATGGTAGTTGGAATTTGGTGTCAGGGCGTGAGCCCTCATTAAAGCGCTTTGATAGCTATAAATCCACATTAACCAAACAAAATGATTTTCTAAAGTGCATGTTTGTTTTGGAAGCATTTGTAAATTTGTTTCTAATTCCCCATCCCATCATTCCAATAGCTTGCAAAACTTGTGCCATACGCATGAGATTGTGTAGAAGAGTATGAGTTTTCCCCATCCAACAAAGCATAAAGGACAGAGGTTTGTTTTTTCATCTGTTGTTGCTACATCTGTCCTAAAATCAGTCACATTATGGTTTTAAATGCCTTACATGGATGATATGCCTGCAATCCTAATATCTCCTCACTGTTTATATATACAAATTGATCGATCTGGGTCTATATCTGTATCTGAAGTGGGTTCAAGGTCTCTGAGAGGAAGGATATACAATCTTGTCATGGTTTTGTTTGTTATGTATGGAGAAGAAGAAGAAGAATATTGAGAATCAAGGAGGCACTTTAGTCAAGCGTAATTTCTAGCTGCATTGATTTTTCTTGTTCTTTTTTCTCTACACTTGTGCTCCATAGCACTGTAACTTGGGAAACACCATTCTCAAGGTAGAAAAAACCTACCAATTTTTTTCCTTCCTTTTACCTTTTATTCCAAGTAGTTGTTGTATAGATCAAGATGTTGAAAGTTACTTTCCTACTATCCCAGTTGAGTCTTTATAGTTCTTGTCTCCTTCCCTCTTCCTCTACCTAAAACACCTTGTTGGTCCTCTAAATCCTCTTTGTCAGCATTTCCTTACTAATCTAAAATAGGAGCTTGAAAAGTTTTCTATATGCCTCCAAGATTTGTAGTTGCAAGTTCTCAGGTTGATAGGTATGAAAATGTGGATGCTTAGGAAAAAGGCTATGGAATGGTAAATTTTAAAGGGGGAGTGCCTCAACCAAACTTGGTCTGATGGGATTAAATCATTGTGGAGAATGATCAAATAATTTTGTGGAATGGGTATAGAATATTTCAAGAAAATGCAAAATGGTGGAATTGTGGGTGTGTGTAAACCTCTTGATGAAATGCCTATTTGAGATGTAGAACCAAATCCCACAATTTCGACTAGCTGTCAACTATAGGCATCCCTTACCTTTATCTTTTATAATTTTCATATAATTGGTTTTTCATTTACAATATAATAGAAATATTAGTCCCTTAGGATAATTATACAATTGGATATTTTAACCAAACTTTTAGTGTAAAATAATAAAACTCCACCTTGTGATTTTACGTGACCGATTTACACTTTGATCATCAACCATGATTGCTACCATAACCTTATACATTGTTAACCTAGGGTATGCATAATTATGTGCTTCATGTTACTGGTACTGGATGAGAGTTAGAGTAGTCATCAACTAAAATAACCATTTTGTCTACTTTATAAAGTTAGAAAAAACAAAATATTTAGAGACTTGCAAAACAACATTTTGAGCCCTAGAAAAAGAGATGTCAAGTTTTGTATGTGTTCCTTGTTATGTGGGGAGTCACATAAAGCCTTAGATCAACCCCAATTTACCATTTCCCATTGATCTTTTAATCACCCCTCTAGGACCCATTAACCCCATGTTGTACAATTTTAGGAAGTTGTTAAAAGTGAAAAGTTGATTTTCGTTTTCGGCTCACTGTTTGGACCCTGAGCTGAAAGTGAACACTTATCTTCCTTTGCAAACCTCTAGTGTATTTTACTAGAAAATTTCCTATAACCTTCAGTTTGGGGAAAAAAACATTTCTATTTAGTTTGGAAAAGGGGTTTTGTAGCCTCCATGTGGGTCATTGTTTGACTAGGTCAAACTGGACTAATTACAACCAGTGGCTCTGGAAAACCAGTAGCCATTTGTAACCCATTTGCTAGTTCTCAGTTCCATTGTTTCAGATGAATTCTAGATATATGGGAGAGCATGTAATACCATTTTCCGTTGAGAAATACATCCATTGCAAGTCAGTTTTTGGATGGGGTTTCTTACCCCTGAGCTAAAATTGATTGTTTTTGTAACTAGTCTAATTATGACCGATGGCCCCAAAAAACTAGCCACCATTTGTACATCCATTTCACTAGTTCTAAATTCTGTTAGTTCTTGTGAATTTCTTGGTATATAGAGGACACGTATAGAATTTACCTGTTTTGTATTTTCCCATTAGAAGATAGTTTTTGAACGTGGTTTCTTAGCCTCCGAGCTAAAATTGGACATTTTTGCATCTAGTAGAAAATTTGAAAAATTGTCGGACCCCAATCAAGTTATCAAACCATCGTGAAAATTATTGAACTTATAAATAAATGTATGAAACTCTATATTATGGATTTTTGTGTGAAATTTGACTTTTGGAAAATATTTTCTCTCTCCTTTCTCTTCCCTATTTATTTCTCTCTCCTTTATTAGTTAAGAAATGAAATGAATATGTCTCTAACCCTCTCTTGTTGCGTGTAAATTATTATGATTATGTAAATTAAAAACTAAAAATGATAATTATGCTAGATTTAGGTGGATGCCATGTCAACGGTTATCACTAACCCATGCTCTAATGGTTGTTGCAGGTCGCAGGTGGCCAAAAAAGTAAGATAAATGAAGGAATTTGACTTTATAGTTGTATTTAAAATTGTAAAATGTATAAAATGATGTGACATATTGTATATTTAAATGATTGTAATTATTTCCTATTCTAAAAGGATAAAATGAAAATAAATTAAAATTTAGCTATTCCATGTGTGCATTGAAGGTTGTATGCAGTTGTAATTGAAAGTTGTACAGTGTTATGGAGTTATTAAATCAATCATTTATCATACTAATTATAGTATTTTCATCTTAATACTTAAATCGTTGGTTGAAAATTAACTTTCCTTTAGCCACCTAAATGAAATGAGTTATAACCCTCTTATCATACCTTAATTTTTAGTTGAATATTATTAAGTACAAAAACCCCTGTCATGTTAAGGAAATATTTAAACCTATTGTCTAGTTGTTTCCTAGTTTTGTACTTGGAACAAGCCTTGATATACCATTTCCATGGCTTAGGACATTGTGAGGACATGAATACACTATGTGTATCCTATCTCTTTGAGTGGGAATATGATCCTTACTCCTAGATGTCATAGTGCTAGTTCCCCCCTTGAACAAACTAATCCTCATCTAGGTGTATGGTCCTTAATACTCTTGTGAGTATCCTAAACTATGTGAATATATTTGGGGTGTTTCACTCCCAAATAATCTCATTAAATAAATTTAAATGATGCAATTGAAGCCTAGGTCCTAGTTACCTACACTTGGAACTACAAAATTTGAACCCCTTAAGCTCCTTGCAAATAGAAGTGTCACCTTGGTAAGAAGTATCGAAGTACCTTAGTTGTGTGAAATTTTGTGAGGAATGGATAATTGATTACCATAAGTTTTACTCATGGTAGATTTTAGACCCTTAGAGTGGTAACAAATTTAATACTTCAAGGATATCTTATGAAGATTATTGGTTAAGGACCCCTAACGCATGTTTTCCTGATGAGAGGAATAGTGATGTAGAAGGCATTTAAATTCATATTGTTATTTTGAATATGCCACATGTGAAGCATATACCTTAAATATTTGAGTTGTTTAAGTGCCATAAATGGTGTGCTTGGCATGAGTTAACACCCCTTTGAACCTTGTTTCCCTAAGTGAAGAAAATTCCTATATGTTTCATGGTGTTTGTAAAATGATGCCAAATTAAGACTAAAGTAAGGAATGTAAATGAAATGAATTTTGGTGTGATTGTGATGAATATCTCACATACCTTGAATAAGGTCAAAATGGTTAACAACATTTAACATGATCATAAAGAAAATTAAAATAATGGTATGTATCCTAAGTGAATAACATTATAACAATGGAAACTTGTAATATTCAAGAAAGGAGCCTCATTCACATTCATAACTAAGTTTAAACAACAACAAACAACAAATGTGGTAATTGATCAACTAATCTAAAAAGGAAAAGTGAATTAGTATATTTTATGTATCTTGTGGGTTATCCATCTCTCTTATTCGGCTATTGGTCCCTCTTTATTTTGGTATTATGCTTGTTAGAACCAATGTGTTGTGAGTTATTGTTACTCCATTCATGTGTTTACGAGTTTGAAGGAGTACTAATTTCCTTAAACCATGTTTAACACCCATGATTTATATGACTATAAAACAAGCCATGTGATGTGCTTTGTGATGGTCAAATACCTCTCTCTCTCTCTCTCTCTTCATCCTTGTAAATTCCTATTTTATTTTTCCATCATTTGATGGGATGTACGTTATTTAATGCTCATTTGTTATATGTTGTGTACTTGTTTAGTACTCATTGTGAGACTAACAAGCATTTTGTGTGTATGGGGGAAGGTAGGGTCATTATGGAGGGATAAGTAAAGATAAAATTGAAGTAAAACTTGTGTTACATTAAGGAGGAACCAAAGGTATGTGGGATTTGTTCTAGTGGAGTGATAAGTGGGTTTTGTAATAAACCAGGTGGAGGGATAAGTGACATGCATTTTATTTTACTGGAGGAACCAAGAACTTATGCCCCATACCTTAGTGGAGTGATAAGTGGTATGGATTGACCCTAGTTCCCTTTGTAAGCCATTAGAGGCTTGGTAGTGCATGATAATGTTGTGAATGTTCCCAATCCTCTCTCCTTCAAGCCTCTTATAAAGGCTTGACATGGTGATACATATTTGATTGAATGTATTTTCTCCTTCTCTTAATGATTAACCTTGGTGGATTTAATTGGTTTCTATTTAGAATGCATGTGCATTGATGGATGTGTTGTATTTTCCTTGTATGCATGAGTATGCTTTGTATGTGTGTATGTTGGGGACTTGCATTTCCAAAGGTGGAGGGATAAGTGTTATTATGGTGTATGGGGTTCTCTTATTTATTCTGGGAGGAAACAAAGGTTGGTGAGACTAGTCTTAGTGGAGTGATAAGTGTGGAGGGATAAGTGTGTTTTCATGCGTGGTTGCATGACTTCTTGGAGGAACCAAAGGCTAGTCTCCCTTCCTTAGTGGAGGGATAAGTGGAAGTATTGGCACCATTTCCCCTTGACAAGCCATGTTATGGCCTTGGTGGTATTATGTTTCTCATTTCTAATGTTTTTTTAGTATAATCATCTCCTCAGTTTTGGAGATACATGCGAAGTGACACATGTTGTTTTTTACTTCATTTTATAGTAAATGGAACGTTTAATATGGAATTTAGCTTGTCAATAATGCATTGTTATTCTTTTTGCAAATCATACTAAAAACCGCATAAACGATTTCCGCACTATGTAATACTATGTCGAAAATCGATGCCTTGGGCGGTGTGCCATAATTCTAGGCCCTATACTTGATAAGAACAAACCTTACTCACGATTACCTTTGCTAATGCTTTAGAACTAGTCAAACTGGAAGAGAAAATGGTGTTTAAATTGCAAACTTGGGACATTAAAATAGCTTCAAATGGTGACAAAAGCCTCTTATAGATGACATGCCAGAAGCTCCTGTAAACCTCACTTTCGCTTGAAAACTATTTGTATGATGACCCCATATCAAACTAGAAACATTTCCTAAATGCTTGTTGGTCATGGTTGTGAAGTGGGTTTCCGACTGCTTTGGAAAATGGTTTGCTAGGAGCAACCGTTCACCTATGACCAAACCCTCTAGAAACCAATTCGTATTTTGTGCTTGTGGATCCCAAAAGAAAATTTGACCCTGCATACCTCTTCATTGTTATATGGGGTATAGCGTAGTGTTTTTTGTTTTAACCATTACCCTCAAAAAGCGCATTTTGCGCACCTGTTTCCGAGCCCACTTAGCTTAGTTTGTAGAAGGGCAAATGACCGATTTCAGCCGACTGGCTCCGAAAGACTATTGTAGTTTGAGCCTCCGGTGATTGGTTTTGGATTCCGTCTATTTCTGGTGATTCTCTGTATAGTAGAGAATAGGGTGGAGTAATTAATCATTTTGTTTGGGGTCCCGCATCATTTTTGCAGGCCCATTCCATGGCCACTTGGCTGATTTGTGCAACAATGCAACAAAGGTCGTGGATCTGCGTTGACTCTCTAAGACTCGTTTGACACTTAAAACTAATGTGATGATTGGAAATGTGTATGGAGAATATAAATATGTGGTTTGGTACCCTTAATCAATATTTATGAAAAATAAGAATTACGTGATTTGACACCTATACCTAGGCTCTTATAGTGATAACAAGAGACGAAGACCATGTTAGAAGTTGTAGAACTTGATGTTACTCTGAAAAGCCTTTAAAACTTGAATGTAATGAATCAAAAATTGTTTGTGCTATCTCTCACTCTCCTTGGTTATGGAAATGGTTTAGTTTATTTGGGTGAAAGAAAATGGGTGTTTTCTCTCTCTAACCTCTCTCTAAAACTTAAAAAGGTTGTTTTGATTTAAATAAGTATGGAAAATGAACAATTTTTTATCTCTCTAATCCAAAATTGATTTGGGGGTTTTACTTGCATGTTTATGGGAGGGTTTTTCCATGCCAACGTTTTCGCTAACATATGATTACATGTTTTCCAGGTTACAGGTGGTGCAATGGTATAAAATGATTAATAAGATGTATATGTATATGGTTTCCTAATATGTATGTTTTTCTAAAATGGAAAAGAAATGGTTTATATCATATTTGGTTGTATTGTTATACTTGTGAAATGAAAATATAACTACTTTGTGGGATGTCGTGTTGTTTAAAAAGGATTAAGGATTCTACTAGCATTAGTATGTTGTTCTTGTAGTAGCATGTAATCTTGAAATGTAAAGTAGTTGTTATGGTAAATTTGGGAACCTAATCTAAGAAATAAGTAAAGGAAATATCTTTATTACATTAGTTCTAGTGAGAAATGTCCTTTCTTATTATGAGTAAATGAAGAGGATATGGTAATGGTAAACAATTGATTGATATTTTGTATGACTAGAAATACCTCCTAGTGAACTATAGTTAGCCATGGAAAAGGGAAAAAGGGCTAGCATGGTCGAATTAGAATATCATGATAACACTGAATAATGGAGAAAATGTCAATATCGCTACTTATGAGGTCAACTAACCCTTTGACTCAATAGCGTGTGTGTGTGTGTGTCAAGTTGAAAATGTTACATAGGAAAAGGGAAAATTACAAGCTTGAAGTTAAACCTTGTTATGACCATTGTTATGTTGCGAAACAATGTGTAACATTAATGTATGCAATGTATAGAGTGTAGATAAACCTTCATTCAGTTGAGGAAAACAACCTTAGCATCTTATATGACCATAGTGACTTACAACCTTTTGAGACTAAATTTTGCACCACCTTGAGGGAGTAGTTTGTACCTCATATAGGGGGAGAATGTTGTTTATAAAGATGTGAAAAAGGATCTTCCTTATGAAATAAAAACTAGGAGAAAATCAGATTAACCAAAAGAGACCCAATTAAGAGAGTTACACAATCATTGCATACCTTGTTAAATGTTGTAAATAATTGTAAGAAATCATGCAAAACATTCTCTCCTTGTGGATCTTTATAACTAGAAAGTGATGTTTGTGTACTTTAAGTAAATTTAGTGGAACTAGTAATATTATGCTCATTTAAAGTGGACTATAAAGTAATGAATGAATGGAAATTTATGTTTGGCATAAAAATTAATAACAATGTATTATGGTAATACTTTTGTTAATGGTTTTGGTAACAATGGAATAAGGAGCAACCCCTTTTGTTGGTATGTAAATGGTCATCCCCTTTTGATCTAAGTATAACCTTGAGGGTATGATGTGGAAGGAATTGATAAGTTGTGCTTATTATTGCATGGAAACTAATGTAAGACTTCCAAGTCCTTTTTATGCCATTCCTAACTGGAAGAATACTAAATGAGTTAAATCTTTTAATGTAGTAAGCTTATCGTGAACTGATGTCATTACAAGAAACAATATTGAGAACTTTTATGGTCCTAACCTAGAAGATTAGTTCTCTCATGTTAGTATCTTGTGCTATTAATTTTCTTGAAATTATCATGAGAATAAGGTTGTCTTTTCCACTGATCTAATTTAACTCTATTTTTATGTTAATGTATGTGCCTAATTCCCTAAATGTGTCCTTGACCGACTTAGAGAAATGTGCGAAGGGAACTTGAGCCAAATTTGGTTTGCGGTGTGAAAGGATCTCCTTAATACTCCTAGTGGTCTCATAAGTGATCTTCTTAACAACCCATGTATGTATGATAGAATTAAATGAGGGCCTTATACCCTGTTTGCATGGGTTACTTTTTGGGTATTGATACTTTTGAGACAACACCCAGGTTGTGGGTGGTTTTAGGTCAATGAAATTTGACCAATGATGTGTTCTTCCATGGTCACACCCTTATACTAACCCAAACATCTTTGTTTTACCAAATTTAGGGAAGGATAAATCATGTTTGGGCATGCTTAATGTACTTACAAGACACCTTTGTAAGAGGTGCATGGGTACTCATGACTTGGTGTTTGAGTTATACTCTTCTCCTTCTCTTTAGTGGAACCACCAGTGTTATTGAATCCATAGGAGAGATTGGTGGCCAGGAAAATCTACCATAGGGTTATGTAACTTAGTCTGTGCACACCCCTTGTCATGAGCGGTGGCTAGTGTTTGCTTCGAGGTCTTCCGAAGATGTGCACTCTTGGACCCAACCTTTTTTGTTAAAAATTGATGTTGAGTTGCATGTTCTGAAAGTGATAGTGGGATAAAATAGGGAATACTAACTTTGGATTGAAACTGTGAATGATGTGGACCGTGATTGCATTGTGGCACTTGAAAATATGTCCTAAAAGATATGATCTAAGTGATCTTCTGCAAATGAAATACCTCTTTGTAGCAAATTCTAAGCATTCAAAAGTAAAACTATAAACCTTGTGTTCACTAGAATGATGAAAAAGTAAGTGGTAGTGATTATGTGGGCCCATTGTTATGTGTCATTGTCATTGGTAAGAACCACACCCTTAGAACCTAACCTAAAACATATTCATTCCTACCAACATTAAGGGAAGGATGAAATCATGCTTTTGCCTACTTGATATGTACCTACAATTGATTTGGTAAGGTGGACATAGGTACTCATGATCTGGTAAAGTCTAATTTATAGGTTGTAGGCTCCTGGTATATGTAGTGGGAATCTGGATGCTAGTATTTCTTTAATCCATTTAGAATTATAGCTGGTCTAAATTAAGAAGGATCATTCTATCATCAGATCTAAGCAACTTATCCGTGACATCATGTCCACGTTCTAAGACCACTGGCTTGTACTTTGTCACCCTTATGGGTCATCATGCTGAAGGATAGTAGATTCTTGGAACAAAACATAATTATGTTGAGAGCATTATAGGTCTTCAATTTCATGGTTTTGAGAATGGTAAGAGAGACTTTCTCAAATACTGGAATACTAATGTTTGGATTGAACCCGCGAATTCATTGTGAAACTAGTTGATTGCATTGTGGCAGTTTGGCTGTGTCCTAACTATGATATGATATGTAGCTTTGTTGTTGTTTCTATTTTACTTTTCTTGGGCCTTAAAGAAAATCAAAATGCACTCAAAAATAAAATTTGTAAACCTTGTGTTCAATGGTAGTGATGCAAAATTTAACCTATTAGTGATTATGTGGGCCTGTTGTTATGTGTCATGTGATAAGTGCAAATGTTTTAAGTGTAGCATCATATAAAAATGAATAATAATAATTTTTAAAAAAATTAGTTTTTCTATTTCATTTTGGGTGTTAAAAATATGGGCATTAAAATTACTTACTAGTATTATTTATGCTCAATCACATATAACTATTATGACCCATATTATTTTCTAGTCACATTACTTGTTACATCTATATATAGACTACATCTCTTTTGGCATATTGCTTGTGACACATTAATTTCTTATGACATTCATTGTTTAGAAATACATAATGACACATTGTGTATGGTGCACTTTATTTAGCACACATGGCTTATGAAATAATTGATTAATACACAATTATTTTCATGTCTCTTATTCTAGGAACAATGGTTGCTACTTTTTTTCTCTAAGTGCAATGGTTTATACATATTCTAATTTATATCTTTCTCTAGGAAAAATGGTTTGTACATATTCTAATTTATATCTTGATCATGATAAATTTCTTGATACATTTTTTCTCTAGGAAAAATGGTTGGAAACATGCTTATTTTTTGAAAGAAAACCAACACCTTACAACTACACTCATTGGTCAAGTCTTCATGTATTTTTATTTATGTATGTTTATGATGGGAATATCATGTCATATTATGTCATGTCGTGTCATAGGTGACTATGGATCCAGTGGGAATAAATTCATATATTGTTATCATATTACTCTATTTATCACTATTATGGTATTTTCTAAATTATTAAATATTCTCATTATATTCCTCATAATGTGATGTCAACTATTACTTGTTTTGAAATGCTTATATTTAATGCACATTACTCATTTTACCATGTTTTTTGATATATTATATATGGTTTACATCCTTTGTGTTATGGTTATGTAATTTTTATGACCAACACTTTATCTTTTGATCTAAGTGATCCTTTGTATCATCCCTTGTCTCAAAATGGGTATATTGCGGGATTTTCTAACAAGTTCATCCATATTACAGCTATAGGGGTTCAATTAATATTGTATGATGAATTTCACATAATTATTCCAAACAAATCACTAGACTTTACACATACAACATTATGAAAAATACACCAAGATCCTGAATAAATTGGCTCCATAGTAATATGAAGTGTTATATTGGCTCTAAAGAAATCTCAATTGCTACATCAACTCTATAGAAAAATAAATTTATACATTGGCTCCATAACAGACCCAATGTTACAATGACTTTGTAGCAGGGTCAAATGTTACGATGGATTATACCATACTCAAATTCTAAAGTTTTCACACATAATATTCACATACCTTATGATGGAACAAAGAGTAATCAGATATAACCATTTAATGTTTTTTAATTTAACTCATTATTATTTACTAAACTTACGAGCATCACTACAAAGAACTAATATATGTTTTGGCATCTTATTTTTAGGTCTACATGTATGGCATAGAGAGAGAAAGAGATCACATTATCCCAACCTCATGTATACCATACCCACTAGGTGGGTTGCATTTATATTTCATTTATTTTGATGTATTAGCTTTTACTTGCTAAACTAAAATCAGGGCAATTGAAGTACCCACAAATTGGACCTAAGGCACTCAGAAATAATCATTTTACATTCATCCTATAATTTTACCATTTATACATGAATTGACTTAATTCTAAAGGCATCTCACTTAATTCTCACACTTTAATTCAACTATGTCAGCACTTGTCACATAGTTTAGCACTTCTAGAACTAGTGCACCATGTATTAAACACATATATAGACTCATATCTATTTACCTTATGTCTCTCATTAGGTCCCAAGGTAAAATTGTACAATCACCTAGTAGTGATAGAATCAACCAACATTTATGTCTGAGGCTAACATAATTATCCTTTTTACTTCCAATGTTCAAATTTTTAAATGCAAGAGTTACCTCAATAAAATTAGGTTTCTGTTGGTTCCCAATATAACACCCCAAAAAAATGCTTGAAATGAATGAGGGGGAAAGGAGAAAAGTGATGGAAATGGGGTAAGGGATCTACTAAGTACTCCTTGAGCCTTACATTTCATAATTAACACAACAGATGAAATTCAAAGGTTTCTTTGATATTCTTGAAATGCCTTAATGAAATCTACATGTAGCTTCTCTCTAGGAGCTTACATTCATTTACATGGAGCTTACAAGCTTCTATGGTGTTCTCTAAGACCTAACCTAAGAATGGACTATGTTCTTACAAGAAAATTCAATAAACTTGGATCCCAACATCCCTTCTTATCTTCCCTGACCATGCTAACCCAAAATGGTGAACTCGTCCTCCTTTTATAGTTGTGTACCATGTTCTTTTCCTTATTATATCTCCTCATTTAAATCCCCTCTAAGAGGGCTAGCTCCTTTTGGATTCTTTTGGATTCTCTCACTCAAATTTAAATTTGAATTGAGATCATTTAATGTTATGAACTACAACACCTCTATTTAGGCCATGTCGATCTAGCTGTTGGCTTTTCTGACCATCCATCCTTGTTAGCATCCATGTCAAATAGATTTTGAAATCTTTTGTCACTTTTTCTAACTATCTATCTTACCGTTCACACTCCCCTTCTCACGGCCTCTACCACACCTTCATCTTATTTTTTTGCTTGTTCCTTTTTTTGAGTTCCACCTCCAATATTCTCTTGCTCACTATTCCTGGGCTTCTGGGAATTCTCCCAAATTCTTATGCACCCTCAAGTATTCAAGGATGAATCAAAAATCCTCTAATATATCAAAATCCTTCATGCATATTCGTGCCTACTCTACTCCATTGAACCTTCACTATTCTTACCCACGCATTCCTTTTCAAAACTTCTACGTGTGTCTTCTCCCTTTTTTTACTTTTTCTTTACTTTCACACTTCTGCATGTTGCACTTTCCTCTTCAATCCTAGTTCCTACATTCTTGCACACACACATATAATTATCGAAAATTGTACAAGATTTCACTAGACCTTAGATTCTCCTATATCAAACACCCAAGGTTCTTACAAGTTGAGGTCATCCTCAAGTATACTGAGTGAGTGGTAAAACCTCCCTTCAAACTATCAAGACAAATTATTCCAGTTTCTTCATCTTCTAAACTTGTTTCTGGACTCAAAACTTCTATTTTCATCTCTTCCAGTCCTTCGTCACCTCCCCGTGACTTCTCCGCACTATCTTGCATACCCTAGTGAGCTTCTATCCACCATATGTCAACTTCCTCCTCCAAATGGATCTCTTTACTTAATACTTTTCCGGTATCTTCTTGACATTATTCTTCCGCACAAGTCCCTACTTGCCTTGAATCATCTAATTCCATCTATAGCCTTAAATTATTTATGTTTCTCTTACCCACTTCTTCTTTGGGATTCTTTCTCTTGTTCCTTCCTTCTGTGCATACTTCTCTCTTTATCTTCCTCTCTTTTTCTCCTACTTTCTTATCACCTTTTGTTTGTGTCTCTTCTTCTCTACACATCTACTTCCTTGTGCACTCATGGATTTGAACCCAAGATCGACCGTCCATCTCCCGGTCTTCCCTTCTACCTTTGCCCTTCTCTGCCTGGGGCTTCTCTTCACTACGGGTCTACCTTATTTCGCACTCTGCTTTACGCATTTCTTCTATGTTGTCTTCCCTGCTTAACCCAATATCTTTTTGTAGGCTTCTCTGCATCTCCTTCTCTACTTCCTCATGGCCGCCCTGCCATCTTCTTCTCTCCCTCGATGCATCATCACCTTCGCACACTTTCTTCTCTTCCAATTGTGCTTCCTTCTCGTGCACATGGCTTTGGGCCACTTTACTTCTTTTTCTTTGGGGCAGCTCTATTCTATCGAGCACATCTTCCTTGGCGACTTCTTCTTTGCCATCTCTTTTAAGATCAAATTGGATCTCTTTCTCCTCCACTTCTCTTCTTGCGCTTTGCTCCTTGTGCAATTTTTCTACAACTTTCTCCTCGCGCTGCTTCTCTTTTATTGCCTTCAGGGAAACCTCTTCGCTCGCATGTTCTCTCTGTTGTGCGCCTTTTGCATTGCACACTTCTAGAGCGTCTTCCTCCAACTGCTTTTGTTGAATTGCCTTTGGGGAAACTCCTTGCACGATTCCTCATTTCACTTCTCCTCCTTTACATGCTTCCGCACGCTCTGCTTCCTTAAGAGCTTCATGGGCCTCTTCCTCCTTTGGTGCGCTCTCTGTCAAGCGCACTCTAGCAACCTCCTCCACGGGCTGCTCTACTTCAATTTCCTTCAGGGAAACATCCTTTCTCCTCTCCTCTGCTTCCTCTGCAATGGTGTTCCCATTTCCGCACGCGCCCTTATCTTCATGCTCCTTAACCCCTCTGTTTGGAGTTTATTCAACTGCGCAATCTCCTACGCACTCTAGTCCTTCTACTGGGACTCTTTCTTCTGCACGGTCTTCATTCTTTAGTTGTGCATTCCTTGGTCCACTCCTTGGACTCCGCACATCTTCTGCCATTCTCTCTCGATGGACTCAATGTGACATCAGGTCCCCTTCCATGTGCGCATGGTCTCCCACGACCATTTCTTCCTCTTGTCCCTTGACTGGGATATCCTTCTCTGCACGTCTCTATCCACTTGGCTGCACACTCTTTTCTTTTCTTTCCACCACCCCATCTCGCAGATCCATGCAAACTTCTTTGCACTCATGGTCTACAGCAACCATTTTCTTCTGTCTGGCAGCTTCCCTCCTTGGCGCAATACTCTTGCCCACTGCCACTTTCCCCTGGGCGACTTCTTTCTTCACCCTTTGCTCCTCGCATGAGCTCTCTCCATGCACTTTGTCTTGTGCATCCTTTGGTTGTACTCTCGCACATGCTGCCACTCCCATTTTTGCGCTCTGCGCACACAATCTTCGGTTGTGCCCCTACGCATGCCTTCTCTTTTCTTTGGCGCGCCTCTTATGCTTTCTTCGTGCAATCTTCTCTGCGCTCCAAACTTCTTTCTGAGTCTTTCATCTCCTTCTGGCTACTTCGCATCACAAGACCCTGTCTCCTTCGACGGTCTTTCTCTGCGTCCTCCAGTCTGGTCTTGACACCATTTAGCTCCTACATCACCCTCTCCAACATTTCTGCGACTATTGCATCCGAATAGTTCCCTTTGCTTGGCGGATTCTTGCCTTCTAACGCAAGATCATCAACTCTTTTAGTCGCTACACTTTGGGATCGCTCCTTGCATTCTCTACCCACCTTCTCTTCACGATGGAATACACAACTTGTACTCTAGTTGCCTCACGTTCGGCGATCTGCTAGTTGTTCCACTCCCTCACTTTCCCGTAGCAAAGAACCATCTCTAATACCACTTGATAAGGCACATAAGCTCCACCGGGTACTCCCCGAGCCTGCCTTTTCTTAGAGTCACACAACGGATGGAAAAAATTGTTTATGTTTTCCCTATATTTGTTTAAATGGCCTTTACGGTATCTACATGTGCAACTGCTCTCAATGGATTTTACAATCATTACATGGAGCTTTTCAAGCTTCTATGGCGTTTCCTAAGACCTATCTATGACTAGACTATGTGCTTACAAGCACATTCAACAACCTTGGCTCCCAACAGACATGCTTCTCTTCCTGGTCTCCAACAACCTCAAAATGGTGAACTCGCTTTCTATTTATAGCTACGTGCCCTATCATGTTTCCCGCTTCTCTCTCGTTTGAGTTTTCTTTTAGGCGGGCTAGCTCCTTCCAGATGCTTCCAGATTCTCCCACTCGAATTCAAATTTGAACTGAGCTTATTTAATGCCCCAACCTACTGCGCATCTGCTTGTGCCACGTAAACCTGGCCATTGGCCCTTCTAATCGTCCATCCTTGTCAAACAGCTTCTGAAATGTTTTGTCACTTCTGCCAACTATCCATCTTGTCATGCACTCCCTTTCTCGTGTTCTTCACCACGCCTTTGTCTTCTTTTATCACGCGTTCCTTTGCCTGAGTTCCATCTCCAATATTCTCTTACGCACTGTTCTTGGGCCTTCTCCAAAACATTTGCACGCCCACCAATCTTTAATGCTGAGTCAAAACTCCACCACCTTACTAGAATCCTACCCGCATCTCCACGCCTACTCTACTCCATTGACCCTTCACTATTCTTTTCCGCGTACTCCTCAAAACTCCCGCGGCGTGCCTTCTCCCTCTGCTCTTCTGTTCTAGTTCATACTTCCGAACGCTACATTTGCCTCTTCACTCCTTGCGCCTACATTCTTGCGCACACCCATAATTAGCCAAAATTGTGTATTATTGCAATGGACCTTTTATGTTCCTACATCAAAAACATACAATTATTAATATTTTTTTTGTATCTAGGTATGTTTCTATCTCTCCCACTTGACCAAGCCTTTTGGACTGATATGGAGGAACTTAACTAAGGGTGTGGTTTTCCATCTGATACTTTTGGATCTACCTGAACCAAGGATTTAGGACCCAAGATGTAGCTTTGAAGAGAGAGAGGGAGATGTGATTATTCAAGCCAAAAAAAAATTTGGAAGGTAAATTTGAGGCCAAGTGCAGCCACTAAATGCAATTCTCACTCGAGAGAGTGGTCAAAAAATCATTACAAACACTTAGGAATTTAGACACAGGCTACTAAAAACATATAAAATGTGATCAAAAGCATCATCCTGGAAGGAATATATTGACAACTTGGAATGGAATGACACATGGGATGTTAATATTTGTGAATCAAGGAAAATACACTTGAGATATGCAAGAGTATGTGTGTTTTACTAGCATATCTCATGTAGGACATACAATGGTGATGAAATTTATAGAGGGGTAGGAAAAAATGTTAGTGAGAATGAAAGTGAAGGTGGAGATGGATGGAAATTGGGGAATGGGGGGACTAAAGAGACAAGTTAACTACATTAACCATATTTTTGTGATACTTTTTTTGCATCCAAACTTGAAATCAAAATAAACTTACCCTCTCAAGGTTACTTTCCTTCATGGACACCCAAGAAAGGAAAATAATGTTAAAGAATCCCTGAAATCCTAACACATGCACCTGAGAATATAATTTAATGTATTCACCATGTGAAATGCATAAAATCAAGGAAACCCTGAGATATAGATGTTCATTCCCATAAATTGTAGAAAGGAATTTATAACTAAAGTAAATGCTACAAAGTATGCACTATAAAACAAGATTCCTTCAATACCCAAATCAAACAATCACTGTAAAATGTTTCCCTGTAGTTGTTTAACACTATAAACGTAAAATTACAAAGGAGGAAAAAAGGTTTAATCATTTCAGATCTATTATCAACCAAGAAATAACAGACATATACATGGCAGTTTGATCATGTGTATTCATTTACAAAAGGAAACAATGGAGACATATAAAAATGCTATCAAAGACTGATAATGGTTGTACAACTACAACTACCTTAACATAAACCCTAAATAGAATCACAATGAACTAATACTTTGTTAAACTCAACCCAGAAGAGAAAAACCTAGCTCTAAGATCAAAAAAACCCAATATTCAACTAGAGAGCTACAACTAGAAGAAGGTAAGTGAGGGTAGACCCCCGCTTTTATACAATAATGTCTAAAACCTAGAATAATATGCCATAAATTCCCAATCAATGGTCCAAAACGGTGATCCATGTGCCTTGAGGTGAAACCAATGGAGGAACAAGTAATCTAGGAAATGAAAGAAGGAAAGAATGACATATGTTCATTTTATAATGCCTAGATCATGTATTCTTTGTCTAGTGCAGTCAAGAGGGGCATATCCCACTTCTATAAGTGTTTATGGGTGAAGGAGGATTATGTCAAGCATCTCTAACTGTTAAATATGTCATTGCATTCATGAAGATGATGTTTTTCTCACCCAAACTTATACAACTAAAATATTCAAAAATATTCTATTATTTTCCTGAAATATGATCTCTACAGAAAGCCCTCTCAAAGATGCTCCTAATGGCAACAAATTTTGCTAAAAATGGATTCCTAGATCAAAATTTACGAGTAAATCTATAAAAATGCACTTGGGAGCCCCAACTAAAAACTACATGTTCCTCTAGAAGCTTTGAAAAAGTGTCATGTGTCTCTTTCTTATTGGTCCATCAGGTAAATCGACAAGTAAGGGAAATGGAGGAACAACAAAATGTTCCTCAAGTGTTGTAGAAGGTCGATTTTACCGATTTAATGGTTCTAAGGCGGCAAAGGTGACTTTACCTAGAAAAAGTAAAACAAAGGAAATGTTCCAATGTTTTGTGGTGAGGCCAATTAACTGATTTGTTGTAGGAGTCAGAAATAACGGGGGGTTCACAGAACATAAGGAATAATAGGACATTCGACTAGTTCTTAGATAGGTTGACATGTCAAATGAGTGAGGGGTGATGAAATGATGATTGCAAAGGAATTGATAGAATAGTTTTGCTTGTTCCAAAAGGTTTCGACTTAATCGATGGAGGAAATGGCTTGGGAAAGGGGATAGCTCAAGGATGTAGGGAACACTTGGAACACAAGAAAAACTCCTTAAGTGCCAAAAAAATCTGAATTATCTGACAAACAAAGGAGTACAACAATGCAGAGAAGTGGTGGAAGTGGGGAACCGAGGTAGAGGTGGAACAAAAGAACATTTCCACAAGTTCCCAAAAAAAATACTTTGTCGATATCTTAGTGAAAATAGGTCATGGCAGTGAAACAAGGAACAAGTGGATCAAAGGAACTATTCCACTTGTTCCTCAAATGTCTTTTTTATCCAATTTTTCTCAAGGTTTTCTTGCAAAATGGTTGTGTTTATCATGTAAGGAAGTGTATGCAGAGGGGAAAGGTAAATGAAACAACTTTGAAACTTTGAAAATGGATAAAACATTATAAAACTTGCAAGTTTTACCCCTGAAAACTCTTTCTTTCGAATAATGTCAAAAACACTTGGAACATATCCAACTCTGCAAATCATCCTTTTGAAAGTTCCTAAAAGAATGAACAAGGAAGAAAACCAACAAGGAGCACCATGGAACTGTAAAATAATTATTGGAAGTCCTTCAAGCTGAAAGTGAACCTTAGGAGCCCTTCAAGCCTTCTTGAAACAAGTGATAAATACCTTAGGGAACCGTGAAATAAATTGAGGCTATGACAAATTTTATATCAACGTGTAAATGAACATCTTACAAAATAGAGGCAAAAATGAGGAACAACTTGGGTAATGAAAGGATAACACCAAGAAACAAAGTAAGACTATCTAAAGATGGTACTAAAGATCAGCTGGATCAAAATGGGTGCCAACAAGTTATTTATTCACATAATCACCTATATAAACACATACAACCAACTTAATTGGGGCATCTCTTGACATTTTGGGGATGCCACACTCAAAGCACTCTAAGAATAAATTTTTCCCTTATAATTAAATTATCAAATCCTTAGAGCACACCAAAAATTATAAGTCTAAATACATCTTTTTTTTTCCCTAGATCACTCTCATACAATAAAACTAAATTTGATGGCCATTGTTAAGTGTTGGATGCCATATTAAGGTCTTTCTAAAAACTATTTTTTGTGCACATTCATGCACATCTACTAGGAGGGATAACTACATAGGTTTGAGGAATTTTTGAGTTAGTATTATGTAATTAATAGTCAATAGTTAGGGTATTATTGAGTTTAATCTAACCAAATCAAACCAACCCAGGATTTTTTAGGTTGTTAGACAAAGAGGTAGGGTTTCTACAAAAGAGAAGTCATTTGTAGGTATAAAAGTGTGATCGGTATATTTTGATCATAAATTATAGGTTATGTCTCTGTGATCTATTCTTTAGATAGAAATTGTGCCTTCCACTTCTATACACTACAGTCATACATATAAGACTATTGTGATATAATGATAATCCCTCTTGATTCTTAACAAAGATCTACAAGTCTAATAATCCTTTCAGAGCATGAAATTTAGTGTAAGGTGTAAAAAATTGTGCCTAGATAAGTGCATACTGTGTGGAATAACAGTGGTATCCTATACAAACATGTAGTTGTAGATTTTTAGCTTATTCCCTGAACATGGTTGGTATATTGCTAGTGTGGAGATAATTATAATATACTCACTTGAACATGATCCTATAAGAAGAAAACATACACAAAGGAGGATCTAATGATCTAGGTATATTGATGGATTTAAGATCAATATTGGCAATTGTTGCTTGTACTGGTAAGAATAGTGTACAACTAGTTCAGGACCTATGCATAATTTGAAATTCAGCTTTTGATGTGATGTTCACAGTTCAAACCTTAAATATTGTGTTATCTATTAGATAAAGGTGGCATATGTACCTAGGGGTAACATAAGAGGAATGTGACATGAGATAAGTATACTTCTAGAGAATGTCAAAGTTCAATCAAAATGCACTGCAGATATGCTACAATGATATATATATATATATATATATATATATATATATATATCATTTTGAGGATAATATGGAGATAATGAGAGGGTAAAGGTCTATGTGAGTTTGGCTTGTCAAAAATAGTATTTTCCCTCAAATTATTTATCCAAGTTCAGGGGGAGCTTGGTTTAGTCAAGAAAGGAGTCTCTCAAAGCCGGTATAAGTGCTAAATAAAGAGAAAATATAGTATGAAGGTAGAATATACATATTTGGCAATTATTTTGAAGAGCACTCAGATACAGAAATTTTGTAAAATGTTTCAGCTCTAATGGTTGAAGGACAAGAAATTTATCTTCATTTTTATGTCACTGTCCATACCCTAGTTCTGTAGTGATAGGTATGAAATGTTTTTTTTTACATCAAATCACTTTTGCAAGTAATGAAAACCTCTCAAGGTTGTATAAGACTCTCCCTCTCAGGGTTGTATAAGACTCTCTCTAGTCCAAGATGGTGGTATTTTTGATCTTCAGACACGATTGTGAGGTATAATTTAACCTCTGTTTTTTCAAGGTTTTGCATGTTCTAACTTGACAAGAGGGTTTCAAGATGAAATCATGATTTTGGAAGTGTGTTTGGGGAATGTAATTCCTTCTCAAAAAATATTACAGACATGTTCTTTAGACGTTTAAAATGATTCTTTTCAATCTTTTCTACCGTTAAGGGATAATAAGACCTAAAACTAGTCTTGTGATGCATAGGTGAACCTTGGTGAGATAACACATATTTGAGAACTATATGAGAATAAATGGATGATATATTTACTATAAAAAATATTTTATCTTATGTGTTGGAGAATGGAAGTGCATTTCTGATGAAATGTAATGATCCAAACTTATTTCTTAAGAACAGTCAAGAAGGTCTTCTATATAGTCTTGAAGGCTTAGAATTTCTTCATATCTCCCATGATAAAAAGGGTGTCTCTTGGTGTATAGGGTTATCCTTGAAGTCTATATAGAAATATAAATTAAGGTCTTCTTGACTGTTCTTAACTGTATTATAAGACATTATTTTTAATGACATCATCATTTTGAAGACTATATTATAATATCTCCCAATTTATAAGGTCTTATGTATAGGAATAATTAAGGTCATGAAACTGACCTAAATGATGATGTCATTAAAAATTGAATTAGGTGAAGTATTCCTATTCCTTATGCATGAGATGCCAAGACAAAAATGTGAAGTGAAAAGACTTGGGAGTTGAAGAGTCAAGGTTAAGGTGAAGTGAAAAAGTTGAGAGAGTATGTCTTCAAATATAAAATAGAGTTTATTATACAAGAAAGTGTTGTTGAAGAATTAAGGAGTTGAGGGCTGATGAAGATAGAGGTCATGATGATCTGTGAATGCTAGTTAAGTGAAGAGGAAAAAAACATGAGAATGAAGAATAGATTACTATGTTTTGAAGGAGCTCAAGGAACTGAAACAATGTGGACCAAGGAAATCAACAAATGCCTTTGTGACTATAAATTTTGCAGGGGTTTGAACACATAAGAAAGTGAATGCTTGAAGGGATAATTAAAGGAGAGGATCTTGACAAGAGTGATTATGTAAAGAGGATTTGTATATCAGAGACTTGTTGTTGATTAGGTGATGAGAATGAGGGTGAAAATAGAAGAAGAGTGATCTAATTTAGTGGTTACAATTTGTTATGTGAGACAACTAAATTTAGAGTAATCAAAACATTGTAGAAGACTAAGTGGTGGCTTAGAGATTATGGAGTTGAAGCTTCATTGTAAGTGGCTACGTACATAAGATCAAGTTGAAGCTTGGTTGAAGATTTTGGAGTTGTAGCTTCCAATAAATTGGTGGCTTATAGAAGGTCAAGTGGTATCTTGACTAAACTCTAAATTTGTAGCTCCATGTTGAATGGTTTCTCAAAAGTGAAACCATTGTAACATTTACAGGACATTTGTCAAAGTTAGTTCTTTGGTTCCAGTGGGTTTTTCTCCCTTGAAGGATTTCCCAAATTAAGTTTTGTCTCTATGTGTGTGATTTTATGTTTATTTCTTGTGAATGATGGCATGACTTGATCATAGCCAAGCTAAGTGAATTGAATTGCCTGTAAATTTTTGAACAAACACTAATTCACCCCCCCTCTCAGTGCCTAGAACTTCCAACAATTTGTTGGGGTTTTACTTTTCATTTTTCATCTTATTAATTAAAATTTGATCTGTAGTCATACTTTGTAATGAGTCTCCTTTAGTTAATAAAAAGGGACTCCATTTCTTTCCTAGGAATGAGAAATGTCATTTATAAAGATTAATGAAAAATCATGTGGGGATAGGTGAAGAGTCGTTTAATATATGTGTGTGTGTGTGTGTGTGTTGTAATGAATTCCTCATTTCAATGTGTTGTCCATTTTGTGATTTCATGAGTAGATAGATGTAAACAAGCACAGATAACACTTATTCTATTTCCTTTCCATATGTTTCCTCTCTCTCATTTGTAGCTTTGTGAACATGTTGGCATGATGTTTTCATTGATGAAAAACCTCATTAATGAAAAAGTGGATGATGGATAGGGTCAAATCATGTTGAGGATGATGATAACGTGATGATTCAGAGGCAGTTCATGGCTGCACAAGTTGGTTCGGTGAGGATGGCTTGTTCTAGCAAGCCTATTCAGGTGACCTAGCTAGCATGGGTGATGGTGCATAATGGTTGGAGCTTCTTGTTGCTTGAGAAGCATGTTGACATGATGGATATCATGTTTTGGTGAGTTTTGGGCACTCATATGAGCTTCAGGGTGCAGATACAGGTTGGTGACCATGAGTCAAGTGATCTGGACTAGATATGTTGTTAGGTGCTCATTTAGAGTAGGTATGGCTGTTAGAGGTATGATGATTGAGTTATGGAGCTATATGAGCTCATGGATGCATGTAGGTAGGTGTATTATGATGTACCAAGTATGTTAGGACCATTTTGATATTTTTCATGATGAGTTATAGTGTTCTTTTAGTTGACCCTAGCCTTCTACAAGTGTAAAACCCTAAGGGGTATAGCTATGAAAGTGAAATATGGATGGAAATATTGAGAGGTAATTATGAAATTATGATGATTGGAGATATTATTAGGGTGTGTCCTTATGTTGTGGGAAACATTTCAGGTTTCCATGATATTAATTGTACAAGATATGAGGTTTTTGGTGAAACAAGGTCAAGAACAAGTGCATTTCTAGCTCGAATTGGAACTTCTGATGCTCACCCTGAATTGTGTGATTTACATGGGACCTTTTGGATTTCAGGGATTTTTATACATTGATTTTATAAGGTTTAAAAAAATAATGAGGTCATTTCATCATCATATTTTTATGAACGAATGTTAAGAAGGTAAACAACTTGTTATGAGTTTGAAACCCTAGCTTGAAAGTGGTTTGTGAGATTTTCTTCCTAAGTGGCCATAATTTCTTCCTAGTGCATGGATGATGATTGTAACATGTATAATACTCCTTCATATTTCCATAAAGTTATGGTATAGGTCATGGTGATGAGTGGACCCCACTCAAACAGGTCAATTTCTGAAGAAGTTTGTTTTGGGACAAGGTTGTCCAAAGGATTTTACAACTAAATTGACATTGTTTTGATTATGTGAGTTTTTATTGATGTAAAAATATTTTTAGGTCATGATAATGCATAAAAATGGAAAATTGTGCTTCTATTTAGGTTGACTGGTCAAAGGGTAGTTTTGAGGCAGTCAGAAGTAGTCTTCAGTAAAATGGACATTGCAGGAGCTACAAGAGGAGTTAGGAGGTGATTCAAGTTGTGTTGGAAATATAATTCAGATATATTTCAATTTATATAATTTTTTATTCATGATGATGAGTTTTTATATGGTTTCCAGGTCAATTTATGGACAAGAATATTTTTGGCTATCCAGGACAGGACATATTTTGCTGAAAGATTGAGTTGGTTAGTGCATGAGATGGATTGGGTGATGCTTTCTATCACCTGTAATGTGAAGAGGGATGAATTTTTCATCTAATTAATCAATTTATATTTCTTGAAAGTGTCAGGAAGGGTGTTAACTATTTGATTTTTGAAAACTACTTTTTGGGCAGCTTGATTTGGTGAAGACAAAAGTTGATGTAGTTTGAACCAGTGGTTGTTTCATGAGATTATAAATTGTTTATAAGTTTTCTAAAGGTTTAAAATTTCCATAAAGTGGTCACATTCCATATTTGAGGTGATTTTGATCTATAGGCCTTGAAGCCAATCAAGGTCCTGAAGGGTGCTAGAAACAGGTGTTTTGTGAAGAAAGAAGCCAGTGGCCCATTAAATGAAATAATTTGATTGGTTCATGATAATTGTGACCATGTATGATGTTTAAATGTTATTTTAAACATGTGTGATTATTTTTAGAGCATGAATAAAAATAGTTTTTGGTGTTAGGAGATTTTTGTCATCCCAATGCAAGGGTTTTGAGGATTTTTGGTGCATGGATGATGGTTTTTGGCTAGGCCAACCCATATGGGTCACTTGTAGATCTGTTATGAAAATTATATGGGATGTTTTTAATGATGTATTTTTAATTTGAAAAAGGGAGAGGTTATAAAAATTTTTTATTTTAATTTAAATAAGAAGGAGCTTATAAAAGCATGTTTTGGGTGCATTTTTGAGCTAGTTGAGTGAGTGTGTGTGTGTGCAAGAAGTGCGACCTAGGTGAGATAATTTTGCAGGTGCATGAGAATAAATCAAGATCAGATAAAGTGTTTCATAGGTTGAATATTTATGGAAAGAATGTGTGCAATATTTTGAAGCTTTGAGAAGTCAAGAAAGAGCTAGATTGTGCAAGTTTGAATACTTAGGGTTTGAATGAGGGTTTGAAGGTGTGAATTGTGAGTCTGATATCTTTTGATGGCATAAAAAATATTTTAGATATCATAACATCATAATGTGGTTGAGTGGGTGCTTGATCTTTTGTGGGTCATTGTAGCCTCCTTGTGGAGTTGGTGCTTCACAAAATTAGGGGTTGGTGCTCCTTGTAGGGTTGTAGCTCTACTAAACTAGGGGTTGGATGCTCCTTGTGGGGTTATTCACTTGATAAATTTGAAACATATAATATAAATATTGTGTTTTAGTGGGTTTTCTTCCCCTTGATGGTTTCCCACTTATATCTTGTGTATTGTGTTGATTCTCTTGCATCATGGTTTATTGATTGCATATGTGATATTGATTAGTGTGCACACATTAATGAATGGTTGATTAATTTTTAGTTTTGATCTGAAATATGAAATATGAAATTTTGTAAGGAACTGATTCACCCCCCTCTCAGTCCATTGTGATTCCAATAATTGGTATCAGAGTAGGTCCTTGTGAAACAAGTTTAGCAACTTGAAGGAGATCCTTTGAAGCACAAGCAATGGGTAAGTCTTCAGATCTTGTAACAACATTGAGGATGAAGAATGAAGTACATTAGTCATGTAAAATTTATCCTACCAAAATCAATATCAAGGATATGAAAGATAGAGCATGATCAATCCATCATGGATTTGAAATCTCAAGTGGAAAGTTTGACTAAAACCCTAAAGGTCAAAGAAGAAGATTGCAGCAGGTATGAAGCTGAGTTGATATCCTTAAAATATGATTTGGAACAAGCACATAGTAAGTTGAAGACCTATGAAAAGTTAGAGAAAAGTTTAGAAGCCCTAAATGACATGTTGGTGAACCAAAGAGCTACAAATGATAAATCTGGTCTTGGCTACAAAGAAGAACATTCAGAGAAGCATGAAGTAAGAAAAAGCTGAACCTAGTGATGCTACCAAAGCTATGAAGGATGCTAAAGATCTCAAGAAGGTTATTAGGAAACCTAATGCAATGAAATATACAAGTAATTTCAATGGTGTGTGTTACTCTTGCAATAATTTTGGTCATAGAGCTAGAGACTGTAGAAGGTTTGTTAAAAATGCAATTTCCATGGAGAAATGGTAGGCATGATCATTCATATTAGTCAAGAGATATTGTATGCTATAGTTGTCATAAAAATGTTCATGTTGTAAAATTATGTCATTATGAGTCTCCTAATCAGATTTGGAAGAATGATAAGAATCATGGAGTTGTGTGTTATGGTTGCAATCAATTTGGGCATATAGCTAAGTATTGTCATCAAAAGGATTCTAAGCAAAGGAATGATGCTTCTAGAGGTAAGAGTGCTCATGTTTTCTTCAAATGCAACAAACTAGGTCACATTGCAAGATACTGTAGAGTCAAAATGAACACCTACAAAAGGAAGGATGATGTTAAGACTATACCAACTGAGAAGGTGAAAGAAGAACTCAAAAGGACTAAAGATGATTCCAAAGCTGTTGGTACTAATCATGGTGATCCTATTGTTCATGAAGGTATATTTGTTCTTGTTGAACCTAAGGAGTTATTGTTTGTCTACCCAAGAATACTATCAATAAGATGATAGAAAAGAGAAGGTGGAACAACTGAAGAGGTTGATGGAAGACCTTGGTGTCAGGCCCTATGAGTACATGGATATTTTACCTTTCTAGCTAAGACTGCATAGATGTCTTGGGTGTCTCCATTAGGCTTCATGGATCCATCATCCAAAGGTTAAAGCATATGAAGGTATGTGATATATTCATGAGTCTTTGTGTCATGTTTTTTGTAGGTGTCTGAGTTTTGTCATATGTCTCATTTGTGTGTTTGAGGTCTTTAAGATTTTTCAAAGATGTTTGATAATGTTGTAATGTCATGAAGTAAGTTTGAGTATGAGTTATGCAAGTGTGTATTTCATCTTATTGACTGTCAAATTCCTTTGTTAAAAGTGCTTATGTGTTCATCTCCTTGTATGATGTGTATGGTACATTAATGGTAATGCCAAAGTTGTTAAAATCTATGTTTAAGAATCTTGAGATCAATATTGAGTGTCAATGTTGTTGATGAAAATCACCTATAAGGTATTAAAGTAAGTGAACATGTGTCTCTAAGTTATTTAATGTTAAGTGTCAGTATGTTTGTAATTCTTGAAGTGTTGTCATGAAGATTTGTAGTAAAGAGTGTCAGGTCTTGATCTTATGTCATAAGTTCATGTGTTTTGGGATATAATCTATCTTAGGACTCATAAGGTTGTTGACAATGATCTAGTTGAGTAGTATCAAATTTTTCATGTAATGGTTGTCTTAGCATCAAGATGTCATAATATGAGAGTTATTGTGCCAGTTAATTTGTGTAAAATGGTATTGAATCTTGAGTTCACTATAGTTAGGTTAATAAGACCAATGAAGTGTCACCAGGGAGTGTTGTCAGTCTTGTCTTAAAGTAAGTGGGTTATAATGTTTTTGAATGGTCAAGTTGTTGTGTTAGTTCTGAGAAAATAGTTATAAATTGTAAAGTGTATCCTCTTGGTATAAAATACATGTGAAAATGGTCTTTATAAGTCATGTGAGTATGTCAAAAGTTGTGAAGGACTTGCATGTATCCTGGGAATGGTGAGTTGTATGGTTTGAATGTTCAAAGCTTGGTTTCTTGAAAATAACCCAGTGAAGGCTATAGGTTTGAATATATATCTAATTTAAGTTTGTGTCATTTGTGCTTAGTGTATGAGGTTTCAAGAGTTCATATAGTCTTCAAGGAATTCCTCAAGAGTGTTGAGGTCATAGTCATGAGTCTAAAAGTTGAGTCAATGAATGAATTCCTCCAAGTATGTGTCAAAATGATCATAACAATACAAGGTCTATGCTAGTATTTTTGAAGGTTAAAATCAGGTGATTGAGTTGGTTTCAGGTACTTCTCAATGGCTTTTTTGTTTCTCTCATCAAGTAAATTTTCTCAAGAGATTTAAGTGATGTTATCTATTAGTATATGGTAATCAATTTGAGTTCATGAATGTTCAAAAATTGTGAATTTAGAATGCTTCTATCCATGAAGTTTTTGACAGTGGTTCTAAGTGGTATGAAGGAAATATGGTTTTGAAGAAGACCAAATGGTGATTCCTAAGTCTAAAATTTTGTACAAATCATCTAGAAAATGAGGTCTTACATGATTTTAGTGGTTTGAAGTCCCAATATAATATGGACTAAATCTGATGAGATTCTCTGACAAAAGTTTTTATGAAAATGTGACGTGTGCTATAGAGACCTAATTTGGGATGAGAAGTTTTTGCAATGTATGGGTGTATTTTCTTTGGAATGATCTCAAGATTGATGTGGAGAAATAAATATCCAAAAGGGTATATTGAATCAAGGTATGTTTCTTCATGTTAAGTATCTACATCAAAATTTAGGTGTGTTTCTCATTTCATTAAGGGCTAGTAGTCTGTGACTGTGTATTTGATGAAGTAAAAATAAGGTATAGTGAGATTTTGATGAATTTTATGAGCTTTTAAGTCATAAATAATAATGTTAAATCTCATGAATAAAAGTGTTAGATGGTCATAAGAATGTCAAAATTGTATGAAGGTATGTATAAGGATGCATTATGAGTATTTGACTTTTCTTAGTAATGGAATGTAAGTCTCTATTTTGATATCTTTGAATCATTTATCAGGGATTAAATGTATTGGGTATATGATCTTAAATTATGTTTTAAGTTAAAAAGGGGGTATGGTTCTTCATGATCAACTCATTTGATGTGAAATATATTTGATAAGAATGTTATCAAGTGACTTGCTATGGTTAAAGTATGTATCTCATGGTGATTTGTGATTATGAGAAGTCTATAGGTAATGTAATGCATGGTATATACATCTTTCTATTGGTATGAATATCAATTTGAAATATAAGAATGTGCTTGAGTTAGGTAGTGTAATAATCATGAATGATGCTAATACAAGTCAATTTCTTAAGCAATGTGTGCTTTCTATAAGTTTAGCTACAGGTGTAGTATGTTAAGCAATGTATAGGAAGAGAGGTAGAGCATACTTCTTCATAGGTGAAAGGTATGTATTAAGACTCATTTATGATTGTGTCAGGTATGTACTCATATTATTCAAAAGGTGATAATGCTATTCCTTAAAAGAAGGAAAGGTAGTCTCTTGTAGTCTATGTTGTGACTAGGAAATGATCATTCTTATCTCCAATATCTAACATCCTACAGGCATATAGGTGCTTATTTTGGAATGATTATACAGGATGTCTTAAGTGATTTATAAGGATTTTAAGGTATTGAGAAAATGTCTAGTAGATGAATAGTGAAGCTAACAATTTGGTCTATTTTTATCTTTGAGCCAAATCAATAGATTAAGACCTCTAATTAGGACTAAATCAAAGTGCTATAGTGGGTTATATGAAGATTGCTCATACATGTGTAATCAGGTGTGTAAAAAGTCTATCATGATAGGGGGAGTACATGATTTACTTCTTGAAGATGATTTTTGGTGATTTCAATGTGATAGAAAGGAGATTTTCTTGACTAGTTGTTAGCTAGTTTTGGAGGTAAGGATGATGATTTGTTGATGTCAGTGTACAATGGTATAAAAATTGCTTCTACAGGTATAAGAAGTGTGCATGATCCAAATTAGTCAGGGGGAGCATGTGTGTAAGCTTATTGAAGGTTGTTTGATGATTCTCAAGGCACTTAAGGTATGTTTGAATGATTTCTTCATGAAAAGATAAGTTTGATTTGAGTTCAAAATGCATTATATCATCTAATAGTGACTATCAAGGACTGAAATGGAGCTTTAGGGCAGAGGAAAAGTGTCTAAGTTGGTTTCTTGACAAAGATAACAAGGTAAGTTTCTTGAATTTGTACTTTTTTACTAGATATGGTGGTCTTGAGTCTAGGGGGAGTTATGGATTTTCATGTAAAAGGATGAATGTATGATGTTCTCATGTCAAAGTTGGTCCTAAAGCTACTAAGATGATTGAACAGGGATCTCAGTCAAGTGTGATGTGAAGAGCAAGAAAGTGTATTGACAAGTTAGATCTATGCCTAGAAAAGATGGTGTAAGCTCAAGAAATGAAGGTAAAAAGATTTATTGTAGCTCATATACGACATTTTTGGCATGTTCATAAGAGTGTATTCTTCAGGTATAAGTCTGTTACAGTGGTTTCATGAAGGCTAAAAATAGGGCTTGAGGTGAAAATGACAAGTTTTGCATGTCTAGAAGGTGAATGATGATGTTTTTGGATCAAAAAAAGGTAATATGATGCTTTCTTCATGATTTATTTACATATTATAGATGATGTATATGATTTTCCCAAGGGGAGCATGGTGTGTCTTCATGCTTGAAAAGAGGCTAAAAATTAGGTTTTGAGTGAAATTTCAAGATTTTGAGCTTATTTGAGACCTTTGGTTGATGTTTCTAACCAATAGGTGATACTATGAAATTGAGAAATGTAAATATCATGTAGGTATGGGTATCCTTTGTCATTAATGTAAAAAGGGGGAGAAGTTCAGGTGGTTTTCCATCAATGACAAAGGGGGAGATTGTTGGCATGTTGCTGCATAGGTGTTTTCATTGATGAAAAACCTCATTAATGACAAAGTGGATGATGATGTAGGGTTAGATGATGCTCATAATGATGATGAAATGAAGATTCAGGTATGTTCTTGGTTGCACAAGTTGATTAAGTGAGGATGACTTGTTCTAGCAAGCCTATTCAGGTGACCTAGCTAGCCTAGGTGATGTTGCATGGTGGTTGGAGATTTTTGGTGACTTGAGAATCATGTTGGAATGTTGGATAGAATTATTAGAGAGTGCTTGGGCACTCACATGATCTTCAGGGTGTAGATACAAGTTGATGGCCACGTTTCAGGTGCTCATTTGGAGCAGGTATAGATGATAAGAGGTATGAGATTGATTTATGGAGATATATGAGATCATGGATTCATGTAGGAAGGTGAATCATGATGTATCATGTATGTTTGGACCATTTTTAGTGCTTTCATGATGAGTTATAGTGTTCTTTCAATTGACCCTAGCTTTTACAGTGTAAAACCCTAAGGGGTGGCTATGAAAGTCTCAATGGCTAGAAATATTGAGAGGTAATTATGAAATTAAAATGATTTTAGATTTTAATAGGACGTGTCTTTGTGACGTGGGAAAAATTTCAGGTTTTCATGATGTTAATTTTGCATGATATGAGGTTTTTGGTAAAACATGGTAAAAAATGAAAGTACATTTCCAGCTCGAATTGGAACTTCTGATGCTCACCTTGAATTGTGTGCTTTGCATGGGACCTTGTGGATTTCAAGGATGTTTATAAATTGAGTTTATAAGGTTTA
Source organism: Taxus chinensis (assembly GCA_019776745.2). NCBI lineage: Eukaryota > Viridiplantae > Streptophyta > Pinopsida > Cupressales > Taxaceae > Taxus > Taxus chinensis. The sequence goes on from JAHRHJ020002275.1 coordinate 67,337, forward strand.
AAAAAATAATGAGGTCATTTCATTGTCATGTTTTTATGAACGAATGTTAAGAAGGTAAACAACTATTTATGAGTTTGAAACCCTAGCTTGAAAGCAATTTGTGAGATTTACTTCCTAAGTGGATAGAATTTATTCCTAGTGAATGTATGTTGATTATAACATGTATAGGAATCCTTCATATTTCCATAAAGGTATGGTAGAGGTTATGGTGATGAGTGGGCCCCACTCAAACATGTCAGTTTCTGAAGAAGTTTGTTTTGGGACAAGGTTGTCTAAAGGAGTTTCCAAATAAATTGACATTTTTTTGATTATGTGAGTTTTTCTTGATGTCCAAATAGGTTTCAGGTCATGATAATGCATAAAAATGGTAATGTTTTCCCTATTTAGGTTGACTAGTCAAAGGGTAGTTTTTGGGCAGTCAAAGAACATTCTTCAATAAAATGGACATAACAAAGAGCTACAAGTGGAGTTAGGAGGTGATTAAAGTTGTTTTGGAAATATAGGATTCAGATATATTTCCATTTATATAATTTTTTATTCATGATGATGAGTTTTTTTATGGTTTCTAGGTCAGTTTGTGGACAAGAATATTTTTGGCTATCTAGGACATAACTGTTTTTGTTGAAAGATTGAGTTGGTTGGAGCATGATATAGATTTGGTGATGCTTTATATCACCTGGAATGTGAATAGGGATGAATTTTGAATCTAATTAATCCATTTTTAGGTCTTGAAACTGTCAAGAAGGGTGTTAAGTAGTTGATTTTTAAAAACTACTTTTTGGGCAACATGATTTGGTGAAGAAAAAAGTTGATGTAGTTTGAACCATTTGTTGTTTAATGACATATAACTTGATTAGAAGTGTTATAAAGGTTATTAAATTTAAATTTAGTGGTCACATTCCATACTTTGAGTTTATTTTGTGATTTTGATTAAATGAAATCAGGGTCCTGAAGGGTGCTGTAAACAAGTGTTTTGAGAAGGATAAGAAGCACTGGTACCATTTAACAAAATAATTTTATTGGTTGATTAAAATTTCGACCATGTATGAATTTGAAATGATATTTTAAACATGTGTGATGAATTTTAAAGTATGAATACAAATATTTTTGGTGTTAGGAAATTTTTGGCATTCAAATGCATGGTGTTTTTAGAATTTTTTGTGTGTGGAAGAAGGGTTTTTTCTAAGCCAACCCATATGGGTCAGTTGTAGATGTTATGAAAATAATATGGAATGTTTTAATGATGTATTTTTATTGAAAAGGGAGGGAAATTTTGGTAGACACCAATTTTTTTTTAATCACTACCTCTCATCCCACGTTCACTCTCTTTTGTCTTCATGTCGCACTTACATATATTTCTTCCTATTCGAATTCCTCTTTCCCTCCATAAATCATATTTATTCTAAATTATAAAACCTTCCTAGCCCATTATCCCATAATTTATTTTAGATTCCCTATAATTATTTTTAATTCATCCTTAATCCATAATCATACTTATTGATTCTAATCAGGATCCCATTTCTTATGTTCTGGATCCTTATTTCAATATTGTCCTCCACCTTTTATCCTTTCTGTGTCCTCAACTAACCCTCATTTAATAAATACGCTTCCATTTTCCCTTTATTTACTCAATTTCATTCCTCCATATACCCTATTATCCTTTATATACATCCCTAACTTTCCTAAGCACCTTAAAACCCTAATTGTGCCTCATCTAAATGCCTACATAAGTCCCGAGTAAGCCAAATTTCCACCACCCAATATAAGATGGTTACCCGTAGTTTGTGGTGACCCATATGGGTCACCATCAACCCTATAAATACACATATGCCCCCATTCTCTCATAGAGGAAATTTTTTAGAGCTTAGGTCTTCTTGTGCATTTTATTGTTTTTATTTCTCACTTCCTGCCCCAATCGGTGTGGGCCCATATCTAGTTGGCATAGAATCAGTTAGGTTAGCATCTAACCCAGTCCAATCTTTGGTGTTAACGACTAGTCTGCATTATCATTGACCCATTCCCAATTGTACTTGACCTAGTCCACCCGGTGTCAACCCAATCCATCTTCTAAGTCATTTTCCTTACATTTAAAATTTTCTTGCATCCTTTCATCCAAATCCAGATCCAATCTTTCTTACATATTTTTGTCTTCATCTCAGATTATATTTCAAATCTAGATCCAGCCACAGAAGAGCTTGCAAGTTTTTTACAGGTTTCTCATCACCTAGTCCAATCGATGTCGACCTAGATCTAGTTGGCATTGACCCATGCACATTCGGCGTCGACCCACGACCTTCTCAATATTCTAGATCCTATTGAAAAAAAAAAGGTTTTTTTTTGTATTTTTTGATTCTAATTCTTCTAAATTTGTTGTCAACTAAACCTATATAGTCAAATCAGGTTGTCATTAACCCATGTAGGTTTGAAATTTACTTCCACATCCTATTTTGATCAGATCATATACTTTCTTTATATATCAGAATTTTCAATTTTTGTTTTATATCAAATTCTGAACATTATCCAGATCAAGGGATCATCGATTTTATCTTATTTTATCTACAAGAGGTTTGATAATCCATCCAAGGAAATTCACTCTTCTTATAACCAACTTATGTCAAGAAACCCTCCATATATCTACTAAGTCCAGTTTTCTTCTTAGTCTTGTTTGTTATGCAGATTATCTAGCTCGCAAGGATCTTGCAAAGTATCAACTTTGTGCTTGTATCCATTCATCCCATCTCAAGGTACCTTAAACCCTTGCATATTTGAGTTGATTTATTTTATTTAGCATCTAGTTCACTAATCTAAATAGGAAAGAGATAAATTGGAAAGTAAAATAAATCTGGCACTCCCAGTGGGACAACCCTCTAAGGTAAGTCTTGCATTTTGGTTCATTCTCCATATTTCTCCCTTTTTCCACTAACATTGCAAATATAAGATTTGATTTCTCTTGTTTGTGTTGGGCCTTGGATTTTTTAGAGTTTTCTCTTTTCTTGCATCATCTTGAAGATCATATAAAAAGGAAAAGAGAAAACCAAGTATTCTGCTTTTTATCTTAGTTTATCATTCTTGCATCACATTTTCCCTTCTGTGTGTGTTTGTTCTCATCAAATTTCCACATTTGTTTTTGAGGCTTAAAAATAACCACTTGGATTACTTTATTTGAAAATAGTTAGTGTAATTAGGGCTTTAATTGGTTGTATTTCAAATTTTCCACACACATCTGAAACACACTCATCTAATTTACATGATTCAAAACAATCCCATACTAGGTGGACCTAATTGGGATTTGACAGCTCAATAGGAAAGTCGTTACGGTTTTCTAGCCGCATTATAAATCTTGCATAGACTTGGGCCTCACATACCTTTGGGTATATCAAGGACTCTGACAACCACAACTACCTAAAATCAGCCTTAGGCGAACATCTCTTAAGTACCCTTATTATCCACATTTAACTTTTTCTCACATCTTCTAATTAATCATGTTAATAAAAAATTTGTTGCTTGATTTTTTTGTTGAAACAAATTTCATAAACAGATATTTTATCATTTAATTCTTGTTACCACCTCATCTCAAGACCACATAATGCATCAATATAATATATCTAATGATACTCCTTCCTCTAATGATCTTGAGATAGACCATGTCATTGAAATCAATCCCTCTTTCGAAACCAATTTTCCTATTCTCTCATTGAGTTTGTTGCCCCTTGACTAGTCACACCTCCATCTCATGTTCCTTTAGAAACCCTTAGTCCTCCTTATAGCCCATCAATGACTTATTTTTTTGTAAATCTCCTACGATCTCTCAATAATATAAATCCACTCAAGATGATGTGGAATCTTATTCCACCCCCATCACCTCATATCAACACTATCCCTACTTTATCTGGTATTTACCACTAAGAATTCCTATCCAACCATCTCAGTCTAATAACATTCACACTTCTAATGTGCCTAAACAATCAAATACTTCCATCCAATCCCAACTATGGATATCATGTTCCTACTTTCCAACATCACACATCTTCCCCAACCAATTCAATCTCCACCCCTTAATTATATCCCCACTTATCAAACATTGATCTATAAACTTCTACTTTAGAACTCTATGAGTCACACAATCATGTTGTTCTACTTTCAAATTTTGAAAATGATAGATTTTATTGAAGATTAGAGATTTAGTGACTAATTAACTAGTGCTTAGGAAAAAATAGTAGAGAAATGCTAAATAATTCAAACACAAAACATAAGAATTTTTTATCTTGGAAAACCCCCAATGGAGGGAAAACCGAGTCGGGAAGGGAAACTACTCTTTCTTCCCACTTCAATTGGTCAAATTTTATTAGATTACAATAAGTATGAAAAGAAGAAACAATGTAAACCTTCTCTCTAATTACTTGCTTTCTCTATTTTCTTACACCTTGCTCCTACAATTCCACTCCAGCACTGAAGATCTCTTCTCACTTTCTCTCATAGTAATAATTTGCTTCTCGATCTCTCTGGATCTTTGAATGACAATTCTCTTCTCCTTTCATGCATTTATAGGCCTTCCCATGTCCTCCCATGCACTGGAGGATGTGAAAGGGCATGGAAGGGAAGAGACACATATTGGGCACTTCTTCAAGTTTACATCCATTTGTTCCATTCTTATTTTTTGTTCAAAAGTGTCAGGACCACCGCCTTGAGTAGACCGGTGATTTCAGGACTGTCCACCTGGCTGGGCGATTTGGTTATAGGCAACTGAAACCTACTCTCTGCACAGAGTGGTATTCCTTCTAGAACCTTGTTTACCTCATTTTCTTCACTTTTCTTCAATTCTCCTTCTTGGTGCTGATGGAATTGATGAAGTGGTGTGTTTTTATGGATCCCTATGGATCATACCTCCCCTACTTAGGAGGATTTTGGTCCCACAAAATCTTAGTGGGGGAGTGGTAGAGGAATCAACTCCCTCTCTTGCTCCTTCGAGTACCACTGGGTCTTCCTTGGTGTCTTCTCTCATCTAACCTACCAAGATTCCTGTGGATCTCTTGTTTTTCTTCCAGTGCTACATCCTCCTTTGAGTTGCCTCGAGTACAATCCTCTTTAGAAGGAAACGATTTCTATATGTTTCCTTCTTTGTCATGCATAGATGGCATTTAGTAGGTGCGAGCTCTTACAACTTGTTATCACGTGTATCTAAATGAAGTATGGCCTGAAGGTTTCTTTTCCAACTTGCTAAAGTATGGACGAAGGTCCCATACTTTAGTGGTTTAGTCCTTCTTGCTTATCTTTGTCTCTTGAGATGGATTGGCTGAATCCTCTCCATGTACGTTGTTACTATAGTCACCACTTTTCATTGTATCTCCTCTTCTCCTTACTGTCCCATGGTTAGGTTCAGTGAATCTGTAGGTAGATACATTGACTGCATAGCGGAAGTTTGTTTTGCTCCTTGAATGAGAAGTTCCTGTGGTGGCTTCTTCTGCAAAAACTAACAAGTGTTATCTAAATTCTTTATCCTTTGGTTAAAAATATCCATGCTCTCACATCCCATTTTTCTTTTGTTCCAATGAAAGAAAAAAAATTTGATGATTTTCTTGAATAAGTCTTTGTGCTTGGTCGGCACTTACCATAGCCTTCTTTGATTTTCTCTAGTGTGCCCGAATGTTGAAACTGACTCCATCCTTGACCCATCTATATTGGTTCTCCCTCCTTGTGAACACAACATCCCTAACATACAAGTAAGGACTTTTGAAGACAACATAAAGTACATCAAGTGGAATGATATCAAACTCTAATACATCTATATATTAGGTATTTATCCCAAACTAAAACTTACACTTTATTGTAACTTGTATTTCTACACCCTTCTTCACCCATCCCAATGGGTATGGATGTGGATAATTCTCTATGCCAAGTTGTTCTACAACCACATTAGAAATCAAATTTGACTGAGAACCAGAATCTACTGAAGCGTTTACCTTAGTCTTCTTGATTTGGATTCTAATTTGAAAAATCTTACTCATCTCTTCTTCTTCTGCTCCCCTGTACATGTTAGTGGCCATGCATCCTAGCCTTTCATCTACATCTGAATCATCCTCAATCTCCACCTCTCCTTTCTGTTTTCACAACCATGGATTTCTTGGAATCCTTGGTTCGGTGCTTTGGGTGCAATTCTGGATGTAACTTCCAACATGTGGCATCAGTATGTCCATTTATATCACAATTCTTACAGAAATTCTTAGGATCTTTACAAGTATGCAAAGTAGTAGCACATGTTTACCTTTCTATTTATCTCTGCTACTTGTCTTCCCTTGTTCTTTTTGCTACTAATTTTGACTGGTCTCCCTTTGTCTCAGCTTCTCCTTGGTTCTTCTCATCATCAATGTAGTATGCTTGTATACAAGCTTCATTGAGATCCTTGGGCTTCATGGTTATTACCTTCCTCTGAAGGTGAGTGTGAAGTCCTCCCAAATACTTGGTCAGAATTTCCTCATCCTCCAAGTCCATATTAAGCAACATGGCTTGTCTCTGAAATTCCGTAGTGTAGTCTTGTACGCTTTGACCACTACCCTTTCTAAAGTACTTCCACTTAATTATCATGTTGGTCTTATGGCCAATAGGATAAAAGTTAGCTCTAAGCAATTATTTAAAACCTTTCCAAGTACTGACAATAGGAATTTTCTTCTTTTCACAAGTGGCTAGATGGGTTTCCCACCAAACCAGAGCATGACATTCCATTTTGAGATGTGCAAAGGTAATACTTTGTGCCTCGGTGACATTATGCACACTAAAATAGACTTCCACTATTTTATCCATTTATCCAGTAATTCTGCATCTACTTTTCCTTCAAAATTCTTTATTTCCACTTTTGTTTCAACTTTAAAAGGTGTATGAGCAGATTTTACCTTCTCGCTTACAATTGGAATCTCTTCTTCATGCTCTTCCCATTCTTCCTCTTTGTGGCTCTTTCCAATACCAATTTTTTTGGCTAGTGCTCAAACCACTGAGTCCATGGAATCTTGCTTAACTGAAGCTGTCTTTTGTAGATCTGAAAGCTCTTCTTGTTTTCTATACAATCTATCCATCATGGTCTCTAGCATCTCGACTCTACGGACCAAGTTCTCTTCCTCCATTTGAGCTTGAATTCTCTGTTTCCACTTCTTCGTAGAAATTTCTGGTTCAGCAAGGTAAAACTTCTTCACCTTTAGACCTTGTCACTGTCATACAAATCATAAGAAAGAATCAAATACCACAGTCCTAGATATATAACCAACTCTAATACCAAAATGATCCATAAATTCTACTTTGGAGCTCTACAAATCACACAATCATGTTGTTCTACTTTCAAATTTGGAAAATGACACATTTTCTTGAAGATTAGAGCTTTAGTGACTGATTAACTAGTGCTTAGAACAAAATTGTAGAGAAAGGAAATGCTAAATAATTCTACACACAACACAAGAATTTTTTTATCCTGGAAAACCCCTAATGAGGGAAAACCATCTGGGAAGGGAAACTTCTCTTTCTTCCCACTTCATTGTCTAATTAATCACAATTATACATATTACAATAAGTATGAAAATAAGAAACAATGTAAACCTTCTCTCCAATTACTTTCTTACTTTGTTTTATTACACCTTGCTCCTACAATTCCACTGCAGCACTGAAGAATCTCTTCTCAATTTATCTCATAGTAATACTTTACTTCTTGATCTCTCTAGATCTTCGAATGAACAGTTCTCTTGCTCCTTTCATGAATTTATAGCCTTATCATGTCCTTCCATGCATTGGAGATATGTGAAAGGGAATGGAAGGGAAGAGACACATTCGGGCGCTTCAAATTCATGTCCATTCATGCTTTCCATTCTTCTTTTCTGTTTAGAATTGTTAGGACCACTACCCTTGAGTAGACCGACGGTTTTAGGACTTCCGCTCTGCAACAGAGCAATGTTTCTGTCAAGAACCTCCATTTACCTCATTTTCTTCATTTTCTTCAACTCTCCTTCTTGGTTGATGGAACTGATGAAGTGGTTTGTTTTTCTTAGATCCCTATGGATCAAATGGTCCCTTCAAATTTAACATACAACCAAGATTCTCTACATCCTTATCCATTCAATTCTCATGTTGTGTAGCCAAAATTATCTACCTTTTATATGGTGCCTTCACACAAATTTTTTAGACCATCTTCTATTTATACCCCCTCGGGGGAATCTTACAGTTCAATTTTCCACAAGTTGATGGGGGTTCATCTCATCACACTTCCTCCTATCTGACCTATTGATGACTCACACCCCAAACCCATTTGGTATCACGAGGGTAACTATTGTAAATATCATCAAGTCATAGGTCACGACATCAATAAGTGTCAATATTTTGAATATTGTGTTACACAACTTATAAATTAAGGGGATATCCATAATAGACAACCCTGCCTCATCTCTTAGCCAACCCCTGATTACATTTTCAAACAACCCTTCCCTAATCCAGTAATTAAAAATCAATTTACACCTTCCACATCTTACAAATTTAACCCTTATTCTGTCAATACCATACATCAAACATTTTCATCCTTACCTATCTCATCTACCTCATCATCTACTCCTACCTATAGAAATTATGCCTATGACTTTCTTTAATATATACCAAATCTACATCAACAATACCCAAGAATATCACACCTATCACATCTGAACTCTACCACTTGTTCTACATCTACATCTATTCCCAACCTTTACCACATCCACATTGAATTTGACTATACCTACCACTTCATCCCCATCTACCATGCCCCAACTTATCATATCTAACCCCTTATCCACATCTACATCAAACACACCCATCTTAACACATCATTCACCACATCCTTAAATGTCCCAGTGATTATACCCACCTCTATATCAATCCCAACTACCCCTATAGCTCCCCAATAGTCTAATAAAATCACTTACATACCTATCTTGACATATTCATCACATATACTCTACATATTAATTGCCCATGGTCACATCACCTATTTTATCCCAATGCTCAAATACATGAAGGATGTTTGATCCTTCAACACATACCATTTTCACATTTATACCCACTACCATGACCATAGATTAACATCTTCTCAGTTTACAAACATATCAACGATACCACTTCAAAATTTATGAAACAAATCATGCCCACCTTCCAGATAAACACAAAGGGTATTTGTGCCTCCTCTACAAAACCAAATATTCCTACATTAACCAATCCAAAACTTCTACACAATCCACATCTCACATAGACCTTTGCTAATCACATCATACAAACTACCCCTTTCTCCACCTCAATATCCACCCCTACACAAAAATATTCATACCCTCTAGTTGAAAGTATTTATTATCCCTGTCCTAAGGGTAAAAATTTTCTATCAAAACCTAAGACTCTTAGTAATGCATCCCCAAAGGTCTCTCATGGCATCCTCATGAAATAAGCTAGACCTTAACCTCTTCTCAATACAATCAATGTCACAACATCCATCCTATGATCCCCCCATCTATTTTAGGGTCAGGTCCTTCATCTAAGACATCTCCCAACAATCAATAAAAATCAAAACATTCCAGATCCTGTTCCCAAATTTGGTTCATCTTATAAGACGTATAATTTAATTATCCAACTCTACATCCATGTGATCCTTCCCCTTGATCTACCCATCGAGTCAAAATATCATGGTGAATCCATTAGGGAAAGGCTACCTTCCTCCTGTGTACTTCAATCATATCCTACGCAGAAACCCTTTGACATTTAATTCAAATATCTGGGATCCATCACACTTCCTCCTATTAAATCTTTTGATCCTCAAATAGTAAGTGAAATCATCATGGTTTGATCTCCTCAATCTCATTTACACCTATCACCATACCCCAGGTCATGACATTGAGCATTTAAGGCCCTCCAAACCATGATAAACATTATATCATTGAGGACGATGAATCTCTCATCCAAGGTGGTATTCCTGGTCTCAATCCACCACAAACAATCTAATTCTTATTTCTACACCCCCATCCAGCAAATTTTCTAAATCCCAGGTCCTTCCTCCATATTATCCATTAACATCTCTCGTCCACATATCATTCCTCCTGTAGGAGGGTCCTCCCTTATTTATAGATACCATTTGTATTGCTAATCACCCTTATGATCCCCAATCACCTATCCAAAAAATCCAAATCCAAAGTTATCATCGACATCCAACATTTATACAACTCTCATCCAATCTCCTTCGACATCCACTAGCTCATCTACATATAAGTTTCCTCCACAATGTACTAAAATATCTTTCACTGGCGGGAGTATGCTCACGTCATTTTAGACTTTCTCACATATAAGATCCTATCTGCATAAATATCATCCCCTTTCCATCCAAACAACTCACCTTGATAGCTGGGAGACAGTTTAAGATTGGTGTACCATCAGATTAATCCTTGACATTGTCTTATTTACCTTGGGGAATCCAATCTGATCCAACCCATTTCATTTGGATCTCATCCATTTTTTTGTCACTCATCTTATCTAAGGTCAATCTATTTATCATCTCATTTTCATCCTAATTCCACCATTGTGGCCATATTTTCCAAATCCCTTGGAGATTGTACCATTCAGTTTATCTCATGCCTAAGTCCACCTTTGTGGCCATATTTTTCCCTCCCTTGGGGGACCATTTATTCTCATCCTAAGTCCACCTTTGTGGCCATAATCTTTCCCTCCCTTGGGGCACCATTCATTCTCATATGAATTCCACTATTGTCACCATGTTTGTGCCTCCTTCGGGGGGCACCCTATTTTCATCCTAAGTCCACCTTTGTGGCCATATTTGTGCCTCCCTTGGGGGCACCATATTTTCATCCTAAGTCCACCTTTGTGATCCAAATTTGTGCCTCCCTTGGAGGCACCATATTATCATCCTAAGCCCAATTTAGTGGCCATATATTTGTCTCGTTAGGGAAACATATATTTTTCTTCTAAGGATATAACACATAGTTTTCATCTCTGCTCATCTATCTCGTTGCATCCCATCTTTTGTAAGCAATAATTCTATCCTATCACGACTTTAATGTCAGCAACCTTGTTCTTAAAGAAAATAAAAAAATTCACTACTCTATAAAGGAGCCAACATGGAAATTTTTCCCCCAATTGGATGGACCTTTACGTTATCATGCATAAGTATGGGTTTGGGCCTATCAAACCTTGGCTTCCCTTGATGGTAAACCAGAAAAGATAGAACCTCCTAATGCACAATTAACATCTTGCGGCCATTCTATTATTAACATATTGTTCTAGTGAGACCTTAGTTCTATCTCTTAGATCATTCCTCTATCATGAGCCTCTTCCATCCATCACTATGTAAATGATATGGAACTATGTGGTCTAGTATCACTTTCCTATACATGAACTTAAATATGGGCACCAAAACTCTATGTCCATATAATTTTCCTTATGGATTAGGTTCTCCCTTTTTGGTGAGAACTCCATGATCATTACATCCATCACACTCTTGTTTACCAATTGGAAACACATGCTAAGGGTCCTCAACGTATCACTTGTACCTCCATTATCCCCCTCCTAAGTGTTTTACCTAGCTATTCCCATCTCTTCCCCATGTAAAAATCAAAATTCGTGGATGCTCCTATCAAAAGTCAAAGTTATAAAAAAAATAGGCCACTCCCTCAAAGGACAGTTGTTGATGTCAAAAAAATCAAATCAAATAAATAGATTGATCACTCGAAGGATGGTTATCATGTATATCATTTTTGCCATTGAAATCATATATGTATAAAGTAGACCATACCCTTGAAGGATGGTTAATCTTTTATATCATGGCAGTGAAGACTTCCCACATCGATCAACCTTCTATAGTATTAGCATCTAAAGAAAGCTTCCCACATTGATCAGCTTTATTTTAGAAAACTTCCCACATTGATTAGTTTTCTCTCTTTCCCCTATGCAGAGGCAGGGAATAGACTTAGGGAACACCACTTATGGATAACCCTCTTCCCACGTACAAGTTACACCAAAAACCCCTTTATCATTTTGAAATTAGGTTTATGAGATTATTCCATACATATTTACCTCATGGTATTTTTGCATAACTAAGTATCGTTGGTTATGTGTATGTATTTCATCCATATGTTAATCACATCTATTTCATTTAGATCATCTACGTGCTATATATCCATAATTTCACATGCTTTTCAACATCATCAATTATCCATTATATCCATTCCCAAGCAACATATTCCTAATATCACATATCATTTATTATCCACATCCAATCATATACATACATATTCACAATCTCATCATCCATATTTATTCCCTCCTTAGGGAATTCTATTGGATCACCTATTTATATTTTTCATCTTTGGCCATTTTTTGTGCCCTTTACTGGGGCACCATTATTTCCATCCTCGTCATTTTGTGGATGCATACCTTTTCATTTGATTCCTCGTGTTTGAAAGATTTCACATTATTTTTCACATTTAGTTGCACACTAAATTGACGTGTGTCTATGACCAGTTTGTTCACCATGACTTTCATCCATATTGAGTGGTTTCCCATTGGATTCCCTCCATTTCGTTGTGAATTTTTCCAACTCACAGGACCGTAGGACATTTTTGTCGTCTTCTTGAATATTTTTTCCCTTTGTTTCCTACCGAAGTGACTCCTAAAATCACCACCATATTTGTAAAATTTTGTTTGAATCCTTCTTACTTGGGGCATCTTGTCTCAACTTGTCATTATCAAATCCAATCCAATTTTATCTCATCTTATCAATCTTATATATTATCCACTATGTCCTTTTATCTCATCTTCTCCATCTATCTCATCTGATCTTTTGTTTATTCCTCTCACCCAACCTGTCCATTTTACCTCATTCAATCTATCATCCTTATATATTCTTATCCATATATATTTTTTATCCTTTAGAATTGGTGTGAAAACCATATCACACCTTTCCTTTTTTTGCATGTCTCGTTTTGTCATCTTTTTTTCTTATGTATCTCATCAAATATCCTTTCTCGCATCTTGCAGCCTGCTATATGTTATATGGCCATCTTTATTAGTGAATAATTTGTAAAAAAAAGTTGTTAGTTGTTCAAAAAGGTGAATCATTGCAATTATCTCCATCATTGTTTTAACTGGGAGCACATTTTCATCCTTCGTGAATGCAACCTCCATCATTTCATCCTTTTCCCATTCTTTCCTCTGCAACTTTGCTCTGCATCCATCTCTTCTCTGGTAATTCACATTTTCACAAGTGTCGGATCAATTCCAACTTCAAAATATCAACCTTTACATTCCTTAGACTCACAAATTAAGCTCTAAATCCATTCAATTACACTTTGCAGACAAAAATGACAAAGAATTCATCATCAAAAAATGATGAAAAACAATACGTATTCGCATCTCCAGGAGTCTTGGAGAAAAATGGCAGCAAAATCAAACGAAATGCACAACCATTGATTCAGCCCTTTCTCAACTTTAGATTAGAGTCATCCATGTGGAAAAATCTGATTCGAAGTGGGCCTGGGGTTGCTTTTTGCATTTTATGAATTTTAGAGAAAATGCGCAATTTTCACATTTTTTCCCGCCCCTCTATCTTTGAAATATAGGCTCGAAACGTGGCTTAATATGGGCCTTTGATGGAGTCACAACTCATTTATGCAATTTTACCATTTTAACAAAAAGGTAAAATTTTCAATTTTCCTCCTCCAACCTACCTTCTCTCTTATAACTTTTGATGTGGGCCCTAGCAAAGTTACAAGTTATTTCATGACTTTTCTCCCTCATACAAAGAGGAAAAAAAACTTGAAAATGTTTCGCTGACCCACTTCCTCGCTTGTAGCTTGAAAAATGGCCACATGTCCATCTTCAAGGTCAAAGTAAGACTTTTTCCCTGCCGCTTGTAACTTTTGATGTGGGCCCCAACAAAGTTGCGGGTTATTTCATAACTTTTCTCCCTCGTACAAAGAGGAAAATAACTTCAAAATGTTCCACCAACTTGCCTTCCCACTTGTAACTTGAAAAACTGCATCGTGTCCATCTTCGGGGTCAAAGTAAAAAATTTTCACTGCCACTTCATATTTGTTGATTAACCAATTAGATGTTATCGGGGCCATGGGGCTAATTTGGTATTTTTTACAAATGTGACAAAAGTGGAAAAATTCACCCAAAAGCTACATCCAATCAAAAAGGACCATGTTTCTATAGAGATTGGGACAAAAATTGACAGGGAAAACAAGATTGTGGAAAAATAGAAGGAAGGGGAAAAACCTTCATATCTATTGGATACGCCCAAATTACAAATTCTTTCTCATGGCCATAGAGGCCAATTTGGTATTTTTTACAATATTTGGACTCAAATTTTATCCTTGAGTCACCAAGGAAAGGACCTGATCATGGCCTCAACCAAATGAAAGAAAAATATTTCACAAATTCACCTTCAGGGAAAGAAAGAGAAATTCACTTCACCTTTACAAATGCTGACTCAGATGTTTTTGAACTGAACAGGGCCATGGGGCCAGATTGATCTTTTTGTAAACCATAGAACATCATAAGTTACAATTAGACCACGTAGCTGAAGATGTTGAGGATATAATTATGGCACGTGATAGAGGAAAACACAAGGATCCTATGCGTGAAAATGTTGGGGTTCACAATCAAAATATTAAGCCTAGAATGTGAATCTTTCTATGCCTAATCTGATGTTATAATAGTAATAAAATAAGTTTATAATTCAAGGCTAAATAGCATTACACGATCATAGAAACTAAGAAATAAATATTGAAACACCTAATTTTAATGAGGAGAAAGACTTGTACTTATCTTATTCGGGGAGATAGAAATCTATGATGAACCAGGGCAGATTGGAGAAATTTCTAGAACAAATGACCCGTGAGATCAAATCATAGCACTAACTTGGAAGATATGAATTGGGGACTGGGCACTGCCTAAGGAGTGCCACAACGAACAAATGTGTAGTACCTTTGTGCCAAAAATCCATTGGGTACCTGGAGTCTATAGAAAAACTTTAAAACCCTCCTGCTTATGTGTCGCAAGTTTTTGACAATTGGTCACCTTTTTTCACTATGAGGTCACACAACTGAGTCACCGACAATCGCTAGAAACCAGGGACAATGACAATATGAACATGCAAAACCCTCAAAGCAGAACATCAAATCGTAAAAGACTAAAGACTGCAGAATGAGGGGTGCAAACTTTCCTCAGCTGTTACAGATTATGAACTTAGGACTGAACGCTACACTACATCTCAGACCCAATGTAGTTCTATGTGTGTGTTTGGAATCATGACCTTAGGTGGGTCTTGTGCAGTTTTGCACTTGATAGCGATAAAGTAAGCTAAATGGTAATATGATGTGTACATGGAATACAATGAAATTCCCTCCTATAAAGTTGTTATGTAGAATAACCACATCCCTTATGTCAGGCTTGTCCTTTGTGCCTAGATGGATGCAAGTTGTTATCCAATTTGGCCCCTCAAGGTGAAATTAGACAAACAAGAGTCCCATGGAGAAATCAATCTACTGAGGATATTTACATTCGGCCAGGGGAGATCAAACTTCGGGATTGAAAACGACATGGGTTAGGAGAGGTAACAAGCATCAATGTATGCATGCAGGAGTTCATGGGAAGCATTGTTGGAAGGTCCTCAATGAGATCTAATATTTCCATAATTCACCAAGTGAGGACATTCACAAGGCTAGGCCTCAATTGGTGAATTTTAGGACATCATACATGTCCAGAAGCGGGACAGTCAAAAACCTAAAGTTTAGCAATTCAGACTTTGGGGTCTTGATAAGAGGTTTCATGAGCTTGGTAGTGAACAATACTAAGTGGATAATCTAAACCCATATAACCCAAAGTCCTAAATCCTGGGTAACCTGCAAGTCTCGAAACTATGAAATCCTTGACACAACCCCAAAACCCAGTGTGCCGAAACCTCTCTAAAACCCCATGGTAGTAGAAACACTGAAACCTAAAGTTCTTGAAACTTAAAATAGCCAATTAATTCCTAGAAACCTCAAGAGTCCCAGAACTATGATACCTGAAGCTCCTGAAACCATGACATACCCTAATGTCCCAATCTAACCCTGATAACTCGAGAGTCCCAAAACCCTGAAACCCAAAGTCTTAGCTAAGACCCAACCAGAGAATTGAAGTCTCGAAACCCTAAAACATAAAGTCCCGAAACTCAAAACCCAAATTCCTTCGAAACCCTGAAACCCGAACTCTCGAATCCCTAAAAATGCAATAGGTTTGAAACCTCTACATTGTCTAAATTCTGGACTTTGTAGTTTCAAAATTTTGGAACTTCTTTAAATTGAGCGATGAACTATTTGAATGCTTTGTAGTCCTATTTTTCTAAGGCATCTTCTTATCCCTGTCAACCATAGGAACAAAAATCTTGATTTGACTCAAGTATTTAGATTAGTGTTTCAAGGTACATATTTGGGTGAGGTGGTGTTAGGAGGACAGGAATAGGAATTCGGTCTTGATGGCTACGAGAGCTTTCCCAATCTAAGTATGGGGAGTCCCACAAGTTTTATTTGGGGGTGAAACACTCCATGTTATTAGATGCATCCAAAATGATGCGTTTCAATCTAGGGATACTAGTTGAAGCACTACAATCAAGGGTTTTGCCTGATTACGCATGCAACTTTGAAAACCTTACTCCTGGTGATAGCTAATGCTTAGTACTTGGTGTTTTATTATTGCATGACATTAACAGTTGTCTATCCTATTCTAAAGGAATTCATCTATCGTAATTTTTAATCATTAATGCCCATAATTAACCCCAAAAATTCTTATTAGGCAACTCAAAGATAATATGTACCAAATGGCTAGAATGGACCCAGAAGTAAGAGTGGGATTAAGAGGTAATAGCCGATGAATGCAGAGTTCCTAGAAATGGGACAAGGGCAGTTCTAGCACTTGATTATTTTGGTTGGACCCTGGTTGCTCCAGGACTGATAAAAGTTGGAGTATAGAAATCCATCATGCATGCATCATCATCAATTTCATCAGTAAGGGTGCAAGACTCAAATTATTGATCTTCAATACAGTAAGGAAAGGTGGCCAGGAATACATGGGTATCACACCACTCCATATCATAGTTTTCTTACTTAGAGTAATCACACTCTAATTGTAGCTATTTAGGATAAGACACTAGATCTATTTACCCAAATTGTAGGGCTATCTTTGTGTCCTGATCACAAGTGTGGCCCTTTTCTCCATGTGACATATGATCTGTGATCACCTTTGAGAAAGATTTGTAAGGTATTTCTTGACCATTGTATCTTGTTCCAACCTTATGGATGTTTTTGGAAGTCCCCTTCTCTAAGGTGGTTAGAACTTAATGAGTAGAGTACTAGTTCCTTAATACCTCCGAACCAAAGGTTTGAGTACCTCTTCATAGATGTATAGTACTTACTCGACTAAGCCTTGTTCTCTGGATTGAGGAGGATTGATACCTTCCCTCTTAGTGTGTGTTTACTGAGGACCTTGATGGTATTTTCAATTTATATTCCACATGGTGAATGCCTTCCTACAAGGTGATTCATGGGTTGTGAGAACCATCTTACTAATGTGATGACCTAGACTTTTGAGCATTATCAGAGTATGCTTAAGTGAGGTAAGAAACATCACTTGGCCTCAGGATTTGAGTGTTATTCCCTATTCAAGGTGGTATTCCATTGTGTATGGAGAGTGATGATACAAATTCATTAGGTTTTTTCAGTAATAGTTGCCTAAGATTCAGACTGAAAGAAACCTGGGATCTATCTATATGAGAAGTTATTGGATTTCTAAAGGAATTGATCAATTAGGATCCGTGAGACCTAATTAGAGGTTTTCTGATAAATGGAGTTATATCATGATGAAGATGGATCCTCCTACATAGAGTATGAATGAACAATTTTATAGTTTAGATATAGTCAAATGTATGGAGTTTCTAGAACTCTTTAGAGTCACGGTGAAGCTGGTGAGTTCCATTGAAGATCATAATGCTACCAGTAATAGCAGTGTATTTAGGCCTAATTGACATGTGTTGAGCAAGTTCTATGTTTGTTAATCATATGCAAAACTAAAGGGTCATGCAAAATAATTTTTTTAATGTTTTTAATTATCCATTTATACTTGTTTATGACCAATTTTTCATGATCATATGGTCCTTAAACAACATATGTAGGTTTGTGACATGAATCAGGGTATAAAAAGCATAATTATTTGCTCATTTGAGTTGGTGTAGATAATGCAGGATATATTAGCGATGATGAGAAGTGAAGAGTCTATGGGGCACATAGAATAGCAGAGATCTAGAGTAGATGAATGTTCTCTAAAGACTCTGTTGATTGGAAGATGAGAAGTGAAGATAAGAAGAACTACAGGGTCACTTGACCTGAGTCAAGCACTATTTTGTGCAAGACATGAGAATAAGGACCCTCTTTAGATAGAGAGCAGTTTGAGAGGGTTTATGAGTGGAGATTAGCTGAAAATGTGATCACAATCAGTTGGTGGAGAAATAGGGAAATCCTCAACCGTAGGTTGATCACTTTCATATCAAGTCGATTAAGTCTGTGTATTGATTCCTGATCTTCAACTGGGGTTGTAGACTCTTTTTCCTTGTAGAATTCATGGTGCTCAATACTGGAAACAAGGGGTTGGTGCTCCTTGTAGGGTCTTTGGTGAGGTAATATCTAGATTTTGGTGATCCATATTTAGGGTTCACGCATCACTAGTAAAAAATATCACTTAATGACAGTGTAATATTTATGAGAGTTTTTTTTGTTTAGTAATTTATATGCAACACGGAGTTGCCACTAAGGGTATTATCCTTCCCCTTGTGTAATTTCCCACTTTATATCTTGTACTTTTATGTTCTCTATCAACACTTCATGTTCTTGCGGATGATTAGTAGATCTCACACTTCCTCTACCAGTATTCATCATTGGTTATATGAACATTTAATGGAATAACCACTTTAAACTGGATGATATGACACACAATAACTTGATAAATTGACATGAATTTTTTTAAGTGACTGATCTGACCCTTTGAGTCATTGTGCTTAAAATTATTGGTATTGAGCAATGTAGATCTTGTAATAAATTTTAACTAGGTTGATAAGAGATATGCCTTTGAAGAATCCCCAAAAGATGGTGAAAATCATGGTGTTGATTCTTCACAACATAAGTCCCGAAGTTCAAAGAAATCCCCGGTAAGTGCATAGATAATGGGCGGACTCAACAATGGCGCTATATCTAAAGTGAGTATCCACATTTATTCTCCCTTAAAATCCGAGCAAAACATGAACTTCATTGAGTAATTTTTGATGCATATTCTCAGAGACATTTGACAAATCATAATAAGAATAAGTACCATAAAGCTGGGGAGGCAATATAGTTGGCTCTAAAATCACTACAGATTTTGCAGAAATGGATAGAGACCTTCAAGAGGGTTAAATGATGGTGTGCACACTAAATTAGGTTGTGCAATATTCTCCAGTGTTAGAGGACCCATATAAGAACCTATTATTTGTGAAGGCCCACCCATTTTTTGAGTTCTATGCACAATTATTTTAAAGGAATCCCTTTCGTAGAAAATATGATCAATGCAGCATAATTCCACTGTCACAAGTTGTCACTACTAAAGATTTTTCATAATTTCTCCATGAACATATAAAGGTTTAGGTTAACTTTCAAAGCTCATTATGGAATCCTGAAAACTTCTAAATATTTGTGTGTGCAGCCCCCATTTATTCATTTGTGGACATACAAGGAAAGTCATTTTTTTGTTTTTTGTTGGAATTGTAGCTGCTATACCTGAAGTGTATGTAAGGAACCACTTTTTTTAAAAAAAAAATTGGGAAAGCTCAAAAATTTATAACTATTGAGTTTTTCCATTTTGGCGTCATCGGGTGTAGAACTACCACTATCTACAGCAAATGGTTGTGGAACCGTCGTGGTGGTTGCGCAATTATCATTACCTATATATAGTGATTTCATAACCATTGCAGTAGTTGTGTTACCACTACTCTGTGAAGAGTGGAGATCTCGTAACCATCGTAGTGGTTATATAACCACTACACAGTCATCACATGGAACATAACAACAATGGGCTTTTCCCATCATTTGAAGTTTTTTCAGTCACTTTTATCCCAACTTGACCATTTCCATAACAATGAATATGTTGAGGATATGTACTACAAGTTTTAATAATAAGAATGCATAGAATTGGGTACTTATAGATCCATTTTTGGATCATACCTCCCCAATTTGAGGATTTTAAGTCCCTAAAATCTTCAAGGACTTATGAGGTGAGGATATTTAGCTCCCACATATTTTTTGGAATACCACTTTTCCTTAATAAGAAATTGACCTTTCAACTAGATCAAACCACATGTATTGCGCTCTTTGTGTTGTCCTCTTTTTTCGTTGTAATAACATGTCTTCCTCTAATTCTAACTAACTATCTGGAGAAATATCCTCAATAGATGGTAGAAAAAATCCATCTTCTTCCTAATCCAATATGGAGGGATCAAAGAGATGCAATTTTTGAACATTCACAACTAAATTTATTCTCATATAAGGAGGAAAATCCAAGTGAAAATCATTCTTACCCACTTGTTCCAGAATTTCAAACGGGCCATATCGAAGAGGATTGAGTTTCTTGGCTTTACCTTGTAGCATTCTAAGCTCAAGTAAAACTATAACTTGTCATGAATAATTAAATAATGCTTAGTTTGGTGTTGATCATGTCTTTTTTTTACTTGGCATGTGACTCTTTCAACATCTCATGTACGTGGAGGTGTATCTACTGAATTTTCTTAATAAACTTCTCAACTTTTTGGACCTAAAAATCCACTTTCCCATTGTCTCTACATAGTAATATCACAAATACATTGAATGCACTCTTGGGAAAACAACCAAAACATGTTTTACAAGGATTATTACTAGTAGAAGCATGAACTGCCTTATTATAAGAATGTTGTATATACACCAAATTATCATCCCAATTCCTAGGATGTTTCCTATTGTGCCCTCTCAAGAGCTGAACCAAAATACAAGTTACCACTTTCGTTTTCCTATCTATTTATGGATGAAAATTAGTATACATTTTCATCTTAGTAGCCATATTCACCCACAAAATAGACTAAAAATTTCCTATGAATTGTGATTCCCTGTCTTCCATAATAGAATTAGGAAAACTAAAATTAACCCAAAAATTAATAAAAAATTACTCAGATACATTATTGGCTTTAATGGTCTTCCTACAAGGAATGAGAATACACATTTTATTGATTCGCTCCACTACCACAAAAATATAGTCATACCATTTCTTGGAGGTAAGAAAACCAACCACAAAATCCATGGAGATGTTTTCCCATGGTTGGGAAGGACATTTTAATGACATATATAAACCAACTTTTTGTTACTAGGCTTGTTTGTACTACATAAAACACAACCCTTGATGAATTTGGCAACTTCTCCTTGCATGTTTGGCTAATAAACATACCTCTATAAATGTGTAACAATCTTTGTCACACCAAAGTGACCAGCCACTTTAGAAGGGTATGTTTCCCTCTTCAACTGGACTCTTTACCCCTAGCCACAAAAAGTTTCTTGTTCTTATAGATCAACATATCCTAGAAGTAATATTACTCCCTAAGTGCAAATCCCTCACTTGGAGGTTTTTACTAAAATATTTCTCCAAAATTGAAATCTTGCTCATAACCTTCTTGATATGCTTCACATACAAAAGGTTCAAGAAGAGTTAAATTAACCATAATTGAAATTAAAGGAGGTCTAGATAACATATCAACTAACTGGTTATTCACACCTTTCTTATATTTTATAATAAAATGAAATTGTAGTAAGAAATACATTCACTTATAGTGTCTAGCTTGTTGAAGCTAATTTTGTTCCTACAAATATTGAAGAGATTGGTGATCCATTTATATGATAGTTTATTTACCCATCAAATAATATTTCCATTTCTTGGTCATTTTCACAAGAGCATACAATTCCTTATTGTATGTACAATAATTAAAAATGGACCCTTGAAAAAATTCAGAATGATAACATATGGACCTACCTACTTAAAGTAGGTAAAAACTCCCATAGCATAATCACTGGCATCGGTTTCTACTTTAAAAGTAATTTACAAATTAGGTAATTCCAAAATTGGATCATGACTAATCTTGTATTTGAATGACTCAAAATAATCATGTTGTTTCTTATCATAATCAAAATTATTACCACCTATTATCACATAATGTAGCAGTATTGCTATGGAAGATAGTTTCTTGATGAACTTTCTGAGATACTGAACTACACCAAAATAAATCCTGGTCTTGGTCAAACTATAGTGTTGTAGGCTAATTCATAGTGGCCTCTATCTTAGCCAGATCAATCCTTAACTCTCCATATTTAACCACATGCCCTAAAAAGATAATATGTTTTTTAAAAAAACTCACACTTCTTCTCATTTAACACTAGTTGGCTCTCCTTTAAAAATTACAAAACTTGATGCAAATGGTTAATATGCTCCTCAAAATTTCTTCTAAAAACTAAAATGTAATCTAAGTATACAATGACAAAGGAATCAATAAATGGTATCATTATCTCATTCATCAACCTTATGAATTTAGTTAGTGCATTGCATATCCCAAATGGTAATATTAATGATTCATACAACCCTTTCCCAGTCTTGAATGTTGTTTTCCAGATGTCTTCTTCCTTAATATGAACTTGATGATACTCATATTTAAAATCAAGCTTAATAAAATATTTAGCATGTTGTAATTGATCCAACAAATCATCAATTTGAGGAAGAGGGTAGGTATTTTTTTATGGCTATTTTATTTAATGCTCTATAATCAACACACATCCTCCATGAAACATCTTTCTTCGGTACTAAAACAATAGTATAACCACATAGAGATGTGCTAGGATAGATTATACCTTGCTTAGTTAAAGAATGCAACTATTGTTTTACCACATTGGAATCCTTCAAGGACTTCTTGTACAATCCCAAGTTGGGAAGAAGACTATTGGTAGAAACTGTATTTCATGCTCAATTGGCCTAACTTGGGGAAGCCCCATAGGCTCTTGGAAAAAATTCCCTAAAATTTTGAACCAACTCTTTCATATACTTATTCTCTTTGTTAGTAAACATGTTAACAGTGGTATTAGATGCAACAAATTCCTCTTCTTGTATATCTCTCAAAATAAGTAATGGAAATTTCCCACTAACATTAATAAACTTCTTAGCTTCAAAGGCACTTACCAAAGATATGTTTTAGTCTCCTGTAAAGTCTGAAATGAGTTATTTATTACCATTATTCACCAAGAATTATTGAGTGGCTCTTCTCATGGAGATGGCATCCATGATATAAAAGTATTGGCTGCCAAACACTACATCACACACACATCAAGAGGAAAAATATCCAAATTAGTTTCATTAATGAACTTCTTATCAATACCAAACGTAATTTTACATTGCTTGGTAACCTTAATATATATGCACATCTTCACTCAACCCAATGAATATGCATTCAGATGGTTGTAAGTCTCTAACTTTGTCTTATCAACTAACTCCTTACTTATCAAATTCTCTTGAGAACAAGTATCAAAACAAGCTCCAATTTGGTTTTCTTCACTTTGATTTTTATATGAAAAAGCTTAGTAAGTTCATTTTCTTGAACAAAATTATTAATACCCAAACATAACTCTCTATGGATAGAGGTACAACACATTGTCTCATCCACATCTTTGCTAAAAATTATTTCCTCTCCTTGGAGGGCAGCCATGGCCTTATTTTTATTCATCTTATTTTTTAAGGGATGTAATTCTGGGTAGAGCTTCCAAAACTTTTCCTCAGAATGAGTGTAAACATCACAATAACCACAATTTAAACTTTATTATCCTTGTTAGAAATGGAATTATCGTTCTTCTTACCTTTTAATTTTCCTTTATCCTTTTTTTGGTGT
This sequence comes from Taxus chinensis, assembly GCA_019776745.2. NCBI lineage: Eukaryota > Viridiplantae > Streptophyta > Pinopsida > Cupressales > Taxaceae > Taxus > Taxus chinensis. Next base: position 91,353 of record JAHRHJ020002275.1, read on the forward strand.
CACTTTGTTTGTTTTAAACATGTTGAGAGGTAGAGGAAATCTTCTTCTTGTCCATCTGTAAATAGTGGGCTTGGGAACAAGCCTCGTCTACATTCACCATACTGACTAAGATAATTTGTATCCTCAAGTGGATGTGGAGTCCACCGATGTATTTCATCAAATTTTCCTAGTCTACTACATCTTTTCTCATTTGGAAAACTTTCTTCTGGAACTCATTGGTGTACTCTTACACATTTTGGCCTTGATTCTGCCTAAGATATTGCTAATACATAGGCATCTCTTCCTTTTAACAAATAGGATAGAATTACTTTTTTATTATATTATTAAATTCACCCCACTTATAAATAGGAGGAAACTTCTTAAAAACTAAATAATGAACATAGCTTTCAGACCAAGTTAAAGCATGATTGGTTAATTTTAACCTTGTAAATTAAATCTACTGACTCTTATTCATTTGATGCAAACTGAAATATACCTCAAGTTGAGATAGACAATGGTTTAGCTTATCATCATTCACATTGCCATCATAAGGCTGAATTTTTATCTTCACCTATGCTTTGAATAGAGGAGGAGTGAGGTTGGCATAGGGCTTCTCTTCCTCATACTCATGAATGTCTTCTTTATGGTCTCTTAGTGCCTCTTTTGGAACACCAAGCTTCTCCACGAGAAATCCCATGATGGACTCCAACTTCCCCATAGACATGGAAATACTACCGACATCTTTGGGAATACTTTCCACATCTTCCTATACCTTGTAGAAATGTTCTTCTTTAGTCTCACATGCATCTCCTCCATGAGCCATGTCTCGGATTTCTTACTTCCACCTTGGTGGAAATATCTACTTCAAAAGGAATGAGGATACCTTCACTGTTTTCACTACCCTTCCGGGAGAGAGGAGTGTCTAACTGAAAATGTCAACACAAGTTAAACCACAAAAAACCAATTGATATTAATTGTTTTGATACCAATATGATTAGTAAACTACCTTCTCTATACAATAAACATATCATATCTTAGTGATAATAAATGAGAAAGTGTTGGTTTTCTTATTAAGACAATATATTATGCAAGAATTACTCATAAAATACTTAAATGAAGAGACAAGAGATAAGGAGATAGATTTTTTATCTTGGAGAAACCCATTGTGGGAAAAATTCTAGATGGGTAATCAATTTGATCCCTTTCACTATGTAATTCTCCAAACAATATAATTTTACTACCAATATATATCCTTTAAGAAGGATCAAAACTCCTTCTATTTGTATTTCCTTTCTTACAATCCTCAACAAGAAAGAACTCATCTATTTTTTTTAAAAAAACAAGAAAAATTCATAATTTCTCTTTTGCTCACATTTGAATTCACTTGAAAACCACTTGCCTAGATAAATGAAAGTACTTGAATTTATAGTTTCTCTACCCAAGGATGAAAGGAAAGATGAAATTAATTGAATAAGGAAGCCCAAAAATTTGAAATTGTTGAGTTTCCCAATTTTGGTGTCATTGGGTGTAGAACCGCCGATGTCTACAAGAGGTGGTTGTGGAACCACCACGGTGCTTGCATAACCGTTGGTGCCTGCCAGAAGAAGTTGCACAACCACTACTTTGTGAAAAGCGGTGGTCCCATAATTGTTATAGCAGTTCCATAACCGCCACATAGTTGTCACATGAAATAGAACAAAAATGTCCTTTTTCTGTCATTCAAAGGTGTTTGAATAAATTTCAGCCTAACTTGACCATTTTTGGAACAATTAAAATGTTGACAATATGTACTACAAGTTTAAATAAGGATAATACATAGAATTGGGAACTTCTGATGCAGGAACACCATTGTGAATAATTAATTTTGGTTTGAATTAGCTATCTAGGTGTGTGTGGAGTTCATATAGAGGATCGTGTGATGTAATTAGTCCATTAGGACTCATTTTAATTGTAATAAGTGGTTTCCCTCTAAAACCACAAGTTTGAATTTTTAAATTGTCTAGTTTTTAGGTTATAACCCTAAGTGTTAGTTAAAGTGTAAAATTAATGAGTTAGATCGGGTCATGAGACTTGTTCACCACCTTAGAAATTTGCTCATGGACTCAACTAGGGCTTTAACTCACTTGGTTAGACTATTCCTAGGTGAGTTGGTGGTTTAAACCCTAACTAACTTCTCAATCTTCCATTATTATGAAAGTGTATTCAAATTGTGAAGGATGGGATGAGTGTTAGGAGGAGATGAGGGGGTTTATAAGGTGTAAGGGAGCTCTGCAACAAGCCCTAATGGCTCAATAATCCTTATATCATTCAAGAAGTTAATCAAATAAAATATCTTCTTTGATAATTTTTCTTTATGTATGATTGAAATCATGTCCTTAGTGGATACATATGAGTTGGATCATGAGTATTTGTTGCAAGACTAGAGGGTGAGAGAGGAGTAACAAGGTTTTGGGTAGAAGAGGAAGGAAATGAATTAATCTTCCTTAGGTAAACTATAGTAAAACCCGAGTTAAACACACTTTCTCAGTGTACATTGTTTCAAGCTAGAAGAGTTGAATAAAATGTTAAAAATAACTATAGAAGGATAAAATATTATAATGATAAGTTAAATTTGATGTTTCATGCATGATCATGAAGTTTCAACATCTTGTCAGACTAAGAAATAGATTAATTATTTAAAGAACTCAAGAAACTGACTCTGTCATACAGTTATTTTAAGAATTTTGGGGACATTTGATTGAAGTGGAGGACTTAAGCTAGGTTTTGAGAACCCTGAGAAGTTAAGTTGGTGCTAGTAAGGTCTTATAAGTTTTAAAATTCTCATAACAGGTTCAAGAACTAAAAAGGTAACATAACCTAAGAAAAATTGTAAACTTTGTTCTAACTATTTGTACTCATGTTAGAGTGTCTGGGTAGAGTATTTTTGTGTGAGTAGACATCAATACCTAATTTTTAAGGTTGAGGAAATTGAGATAAGTTTTTGAAGTAGATAATAGGTCATAAATTTTGATGAGGTGTTGTTAGAATTTAAGACCATGAAGTGATGAAAGAAAAATAATTATAGGCTTATAAAGATATGACAGTCAAGCCTAAAAGGAGAGTTACAAAGATCTTATAAGAGGTAAGGATGGTGGAGATTTTTTTCAAAGATTATATGGGAGTATTATTTTATGTCATGAAGTTTGATCACAATTTTATAAGGTCAGCTAAAGGCTTTGCATGGTATAGTTGATGTGATTGTCCTGTTATAAGCTAGAAAAGAACTAAGAAGAGTTAAGGAAAGACATATGAGCAAAGAGAGTCCTAATGAGTTTGTTATCTGAGTGATTTGAGAAGGATACATGAGATTAGTCATGACAAGTGTGAATGAATTAAGAAGTATCTCAAATGAAGGCAAGTAAATAAAATAAAAACAGAGTGTGGGAAAAGAGTTAAGAAGAAAAGAACCTAAGTTAATCAAAGAGGGGAAAATAGCAAAAAAAGGAGATGGGAATGTGTGAAAGAATTAAAAAAACCTTGTACAAGTCTAACATATATTTTGTACCAAAGGAGTTGGAGAAGTTGTAATAGTTGAAAAACTACAAACCCTAAGGAAATCCATCGAAACCCTAGCCTAGACCTAAAGGGTGAACTAGTCCAAGAAGTGAAGTGAGAGTTGAAGGAGTTGTGGGGTAAGTTGGACCAAACAAATTGGTAGGAAGCTAAAACTAGTTAAAAGGTATTTTTTTAATACCTAAAGGAGACCTATGTTGTCTTGAAAAGGATGTACAAGACATGAGCTAATTAGGGAAGTGATAGAAAAAAGAGTTAGATGAGGCAGTTGTGGTTAGAAATTTTGCACAAAGAACAAAAATTCCTAATGGATATCTAAAACCTATTTCACTTTTCCATGAAAATTTGTGGTTTTCTCTGAACGCATAAGCTTTGTATGAATTTAGGGCTAGAAATTAGAGTCTACCTTGGAAAGATGATAAAGAAGAATAACATTGTTTGGGTGTGAAAATTGGATAGTGAAACTTTGTAGGCATCTTAAATGGGCTAAATGGGTATTATAAAAGTTTACCAGTGAGTCCTAGCTTGATATAGGGATTTGTGTCTTTTTTCTCAAAAATGCATTTTTGGAGGGCTAGTAAGCAAAAATGAAGGTATAAAGGAGATTGAGTGAATTTGAAGGTTTGAAAATTTGTCAAGCATTTGTACATATTATTGATAGTGAAATCAAGAAAGTTTAAAGCATTTTTAGACTTTGAACCAATTTTATATAGCTTTTAGTGTTGTAAATGCAAGTTTTTGCTTATTAAGGAAAAGTGAAAAATGGTATGGTTTGGAATGATGATTTCAAGTAATTGTTCTAACTCTTTGATTTATGTTTGTTTTATTTGCATCATTTGGTATCATAGTAGGTATATGCTCTTGAGATTGAGAGAAGAAATAAGTTGAAAAGAAGAAGTGAAGAGTGAAGGTGTAGTGATTAAGAAACCTAACCTAAAAGGCTTAAAGAAGACAAAAGAAGAAAGATAGAGGAAATCCAAGGTGAAATAAAATTGGAGAGAGAAGAAGAGAGAGGAAGTACCAACAAACCAGGTAAGAATCCTAGGTGAGGTGTTGAGAAGAAGCAAGGTGCCAAAGACTTGATTCAAGAAAGAAGAAAAGAGTGAGAAAAAGAGAACAAAATGAGGGGTTTCTTGATAGAAGACTAATACAAAAGGGTGAAAGAGAGTAAGAGAAAGATGATAATGACTTGATGAAGAGATGGATGACATAGATTAGAGATAAAATCAAGATTTGCAGTGGCTAATAGAGAGAATAAAGGAAGAAAACAAAGTTTGGGGATGGAATATGAAGAAGAGAGTAAAAAGGCCTATAGAATGGCTTATGCAAAGAAGAAAGAAGAAAATGAAGGCATGGAAAAGAGATGAAAGAAGGAATAAAAGATGCATGGAATTCAGCATTATGTTATTTAGAGATGGGAGAGATGCTTGGTGAAGATGAAGAAGGAACTAGTGAAGAAGAAAGAGCTAAATTGAAAGAAGAAGGAAAAGAGCTCTTGCAAAGATATTCTCAAGAGGCTAAATGGCCTCCAAATTTTCAATCTGATAGTGTCTTTTTATGTGTGAATGCAAGTACTCAAGAATAAATGAAGAAAAGGAAAGAAATAATCCTTAGATGAAGAACTAGAATTCAAAAATGAAGAAAAACAAGAGGAAGAAGTTTGTGAACAAGTTCAAGCTCAATTTGAATCAGTCAAAGATGAAATTGCAGATGTTAATTTGATAAAAGGATCATGTAAAGCTATTACAATCATGTGGATTTGGTTAAGTGGAGAAGATGAGGTGAAAAAACTAAAAATACTAGAGAAACCTTGGCAAGTGAAGCATGCAATGAGATGAAGGTGAGATGAACGATCCAAGAAGAAGAAACCAAAGCAAGAATACTGATGAGCTACAAACAAAATATAGAGATAACTATGGAGGATGATCGGAAAATGGATGAAGAAATCAAGTTGGTGAAAAGAGAAGACAATAAAGAGACTAATTTTCCTCTATTTTTGCAATCTAAGGTGGCTTTTAGCTATGTATGTGTAGGTATGGACAAAGATATGAATGAGAAAGATGAATAGAAGCATGTCATTGAAAATGGAAATGAGAAAATACAAGTGAAACATGAAGAAGAAGACAAAGAGGAATATAGATGAAGAATGAAGCAAGAAGATGACAAGACAAGCAAGAAAGAAAGAAAGCAAGGAGAAGAAAAAAGTAAGTTAATAAACATGAATATGAGCTCAAATGCAACAGAAGAGGAAGAAATTCAAAGAAGCAAAATAATTGGAAAAAGATGAAGAAAGAAACAAAAAATTGAGCTCAATTATCTCCTCTTTGGGATTATGATGAAGGAGCATCATTTTGAAAAAGTAATTTTTATTTGAATTAGCTATATAGGTATGTGTGGAGTTCATATGGAGTATCATGTGATGTAATTAGTCCATTTGGACTCATTTTGTTTGTAATAAGTGGTTTCCCTCACAAACCACAAGTTTGAATTTTTAAATGTCTAGTTAGTAGTTCATAAGCCTAGGTGTTAGTAAAAGTGTAATAAATGAGTTATATGGGGTCATAATACTTGTTCACCACCTTAGACATGTTCTCATGGACTCAACTAGGGCCTTAACTCACTTGGTTATATTATTCCTAGGTGAGTTAGTGGTTTAAATCCTAACTAACTTCTCAATCTTCCATTATTATGAAAGTGTATTTGAATTGTGAAGGATGGGATGAGTGGTAGGAGGAGAGAGGAAGTTGACAAGGTATAAAGGAGTTCTTTCAGAATGTTTTGGATAATGAGCTCTAAAAATCCTTGTATCATTCAAGCTTATAATTGAAGAATATAAAGGAACTGTTTTGAATGCATTTATACTCGTGTTTTATAAAATGGAATGGCTTATTGAATTGTGATTAATAAATTCATTAATTAGAAGTTGTATATCAAAGTCTCTTTAGATGTGATGGATATTTGTGCATGGTTCTTGGGACTAAAATGTGAAGAGCTAAACAAGAATCAAAGGAGATGACATGAGATGTCAACCTGAGATGCGAAAATGCTACAAATTGTGTAAGCAAGATAATGAAACTATGGCTTGATAAGTATCAAATATATATTTCATGTTTGATTCATGATAGTGTTAATACTTAGACTAGAGGTGTAGGGAAAGGTCATTATAGATTGTGGTGAGTAAGTGATATAAAACATAGTCTATATACAGTATGGAAATTAAATGATCAAGCATTCAGACTAATGTTCTATATCCATATACAATCTGTACATGTTCTGGAGTTATTGTGTTTGCACCATTGTCTGATTGTCCCTAAGGAGTCTTTCTAAGATTTTGGAAGTATGGTCTATAATTCAGATAAGAATATTATTAGGGTTTTAATAATGCTAGAAATTCAGACTAATTAAAAAACTCATAGATATTGTTGTTTGACAGTCAGACTCGACAGAGTCAACCCTCTGATTTAGACAATGACACTTTGACAAAAGTGGAGTTTAATAACAAAGTAGTAAAGTCTATTGATGTTGCGACGCTGAAGTCTTCGAAAGCTCAGGTTTTAGATTCAGAAATCAGAGAACCATAGATGTTTCAAGGTATAAGGACCTTAAGTGGAGGTATCAAGACAAAGTCTTTTGACAAAGGGGTCATCTTTAGGTAAGATTGTTCAAGAAATCATTTCCATCTGGTGAGCTTTGATACGCTATTCCAGGGGTGTGCCTAGCAAAGTTACTATGTTTAAATTTAAAGAAATTACATCAGATTGATATCATTGGACAAGTTATGTGTTTAGTTTTTCTTAAGATACTTTGACGATGGGAGTAGGATCAGATTCAATAAAAAAATTGCTACAGTATTCAGTGACCGTGTCTATACCATAGTCTAGTCAAGACTATAGAAAGATACCATATTTCGTAAAAAAAATCTTCATTTGATTCTTGATGGGGTCTTTGAAGTTACACCAACACTGGTCATTCCAAATAGTCCATAAAGGTGGCATGATCAAGATAGCCAAGCCACCTAAGTGGAAAGAATGGATGTAAATGTGGCCCATGCCTTGATGAGTATGGAAAATGCAATGCATAATTAAGGCTTTCATAAACATGCCGTAACAATCATAACAAATCTTAGTTGTTATTTGTCTCACTTATGAAAAATATAAAGTGGATGAGGTGGTTGGGGATATCATGAACCCCCAAATATTTGTATTGATGAGGTCTAAGAAGAGTGAAGTACCAACTGCCACACCATTAGAGCTAACCATGATTACAAATAAGGTATAAATGTTATGTGATAGTCTTAATAACAGGTCTATAAGAAGTGATTTTAGAGCCTATTAAGTAACTACACATTTGGATGAAGCTGCCTTGTAGAGGAGACTTGAAAGGGATGTTGTGAGTGTTGAAGAATGCTTAGAGGTCATCTAGAATAGTTGTCCAGATATTTTAAAAAGAGTTGCTTCAAAGGACCTACAGATGACTTGTTATGTCACATGTCAAGGGGAAAATTGTTATAGTGCTGTACAAGAAAGTTGAGCACCAAATAAGCAACTATGGAGCCAAGGTTTTGAATCGTAGATCTTGAGAGAAGAGGATAACTGAGAGAGATAATGTTGAATCTAAGTGCACTGGACTTTGTAATTTGGAATCTTATGACCAAGTGGTCATGTAGGAAGTAAAAATAGAGTATAGGAAGACCCTTGAGTGTTTAGATTCAAATGCAAGTGGAATTGAGGAGCTATATGTGGGAAAGTAGCATGAAAAGTGCATAATAACTAGCTTGGAGTGTTTATAAAACCCTTAAAAAAGATTAAATATAAGTGGATAAAGGTGTTTGAATGGTTGAGACCAATTTGGATAAGAGTAAAACCATAGAAGATGTAGGTCATTTGTATACAGCCAAAATCCTTATCACACTCTTGCAGTGTGAATGTATCTCAGTCCTGTATTACATACTACTTTTCATATGATTTGATAATATTGTTAAGAAAATTTCTAACTAATCCCATAGGTCTTCAAGGCCACCTAAATTCTTTGGCTTTATGTTATTACTTTTAGTCTTGCACTATTACTTGCTCAGTATTCCTTTATACTCATTTGGAATTTTTCAGTCTTGGAGCACTTGGAACCCAACTAGAACGCCAATACCGGTTGCCATAGGTTCACCATGGGAAATGTGTCTTATCAAGAAAATATTTCTGAGATTTAGGCACTCAATTTTTGGGTCCTAAGAAGAGAAATCATCTCTTGAGAATCTATATATTAGTTTTTAGTCAGAGGATACTTTTCAGGGTTGAGTTATGAAATTGCAAGTGAAGGAATCAGCTCTAAATGGTAAGGTTGCAGTGTGGTGATCATAATAAAGGATCAATTCACTAAGCACTATTTATCAACATGCTAAGGTTACATCCATGACTAAGGCAGTGCTTAAGAGCTCTATTCACCACATCCATTTCTACCTCCCATTCATATTCGGATACAAGTAATGCTGGTTTTATGCATCACACTTCATAGGAGGAAATTCCATTCTATTCCAAGAACACATTTACTACATTCTACAATCTAGCTACTTTCTCACTATCCATGTGTGATTTCACACAAGAAAACCCTAGGGAACAATGGCCACAAACACAAACATAACTACATTGGGTATGAGATTTCAAGTGCAGCTCATCCATCATAAGTTCACCATTGTGATAGGTGAGGATATTCTGACCCCTCATTTTGTATCTTTCTTTTTAGAGATTTGATGCCAAGTTTTGCTGTGAGAAACTATGCTTCCAAATTCAAAGTTATTACCCCACTAGTCCTATAGTGAAGCTTGTGTGAAGTAAAATGGTGCTGACTTCATCAGAGCAGTAGAATTTGGTAAGACCAACATAGAGAACACCTTAATGACATTCCACCAGAGGAGGTTTTTTGAGCATAATCCATAAGACCCAAGAACCCAGAAATAGGCCTCAAGAATTTGCGAGATGCCACTGTTTCCCTCTAAGCAGTATGACTTTGAGTCCAAGATGAACCTCTAGATATGTATATTTCCCTGAGGACTTTTTGTGGGTGACACTTTTTCCATTATTTTTTTAGGTCCTGGAAGAGAAGAACATTATTGAATAATTTGGTCACCTTTCATTAAGAACAAGAAAAATCAGAAAGACAATTCTCATCATTCAAAGGCAAGAAATGGCAATCAGATTTCATCATCATAGTAGAAGGTAACGAAGAATATTTGTGCTCATTGTCATGTGAATGGGAATTAGGTAGACACTTGTTGGAAATTTCATCCATATCACCATCAGAGTAATGGAAAGGTGTTTTTTTATTTCACCTAACTGCTATGCATTGGCCCTTCATTCAAATAGATTTGAATGCTCACCCAAAGTGTGTGAAGCTACCAGGCCCCTCCTTTGTGCTGGCTTGTCAAGATGTTAGCATGCATATTCATATCAAATCATACATTCAATAGTATATCATTTATAGATATCATAAGGAAACATAACAGATAAAATAAACACTAAGATCAATTACACCATGTGATCACTGTTGGAGATCAAAATTACACCTTGGATATGATCTTTGAGGATCATGAATTCTAAGGCAACATGGGATTGTATCTCAATTTTGGGACATGCAAACTAAGACAGTCCTCTGGAGAAGGCCAAATTCCTCTACCTAATCCTAATGCCAAACTAATCATAGGAATTAAGATGTAAGTATCTAACTCTACTCTAAAACTCCAAGGGACCAGGGTGAGAAGGAGATGCATAAAACAAAAACCTAAATTAGAGAGGTGATAGCACCAAGAAGAGTTTTGGAGATATTCCAATGAGTGAAAAATGGGGAGAAAATGATGAAGGATAAGGAAAACTTGAGTGACATAGTCTAGAATAACATATAAATCACCATCTCCCTGGAGCACAACACACTAGAAACCCTGCAAGGAGATAAAAGATGAACAAAAAACATGCACATGCAATAAAAGGAAAGGAAAATACAATAAAGCAGAGAAAGGGAAGAAGAGAGCCAAAAAACACACACTTTATTGCTTCAAGAATGAAAAATCCATTACATTAGAGGAGAAGAGGCAAGGATCACCATGCAAGATGTCCAAACATGAGGCCTGTAACCCATTAACATTAAGAAACAAAGTGGATAGAGTTTCCCCATATCCCAGAATATTCCCCCTTCTCAAAATTGAGAAGTTACAATATATAGAAGTGATGGGAGAAGAAAGAAGAGAAGAGAAAATCAAAATTTTCCCTTCACCCATCAACAAAATTCATCAATCCACTAGAAAATAGCATGAAAGACCCACAAAACTCATTCCCCAACATCCTCTACCTTATGGAAGGAGAAAGTGACCATATAACATTAAATTTTTGCAACTCGGAAAATTGGAAATGTGCTTTTGATTCTTGACTATATTTTTTCATTTTCACCCACTTATCTCCAACAAAAACAAAATTTGAGGATTCCATGTTCTAGATCTCGAAAATATATTTCCAGTGATATCAATTTTTTGAAAAATGGACAACCAAGTCAAAAGATATGGCTATGCGGACTTCGAGGTATAGTTTTTCCCATTTTAGGAATTTTTGGGATTTTGGTGAAAAGGTATGTCACAGTTCACAATATAAAGAATTCCCACCCTTTCACTTTTTTAAAATTTCCTTTGTAGTTCAAGTATGACGGGTATTCAGGGCACACATGGACCTGGGGAACTTGGGCCATTTGAGGCTTGAATTTCTACATTTAACACATTACACCCCCACTCTCTATTTCCTTTATTGGTTGGTAATTGCAGGTTTTTCAAGTCCCAAAAGGTACTAGGTAACTTGGGTTGTGAGAGGCTCAAATCTCCACATTCTCCACAACACTACATTCATTGTCTCCCCATCGACTCATCGATAACCTCATTCAATTCCCCGAGCTACCTTATAACTCCTGCCTCGTCCCCAAACTCAGTGAAATACCTAAGATCCTCCTCCATATTTATTGCATTTTTTTCAGGTTTGTGGGGAAATGATGTCCCCGTGACCCACATTCCTCCTCAGAACTTTGGGCCCAACTTCGCCACACCAGCCGCATTGAACTTCCTAAGCTCCTTGCCAACTCTTAGAGCTACTCAGCTTTAACTCACCCACATCTTTCATCCATTGACCTTTTTTTATTTTTAGAGAACTGAATACCCCATGACCCTTCTACCACTTGGGCCTCACGGACCTAAAAATGTCAATTCACCCACATCACTATTGCACTTGATCCCATCCTCGTTCATTTCAGTGATTTTGTGTTTTCGGAGAATTGATGAACCTAAAGCCTGTGTATTGCTTGGGATCAAATCATATGCTTTCTCCTCACAACAAGGGAGGTTGTCAAATCCTTCACAAATTAGTGAATTTGGGGATACAGGGAACTTAAGTCTTGGTGAAGCATGTTCCGTTTGGGTCACTTGTGCCTGAAATTTCTGATTCTCCTGAAACTTATTAAATCCTTCTCCTTTTTTCCTTCTTTGTGGAAATATCATTGATTCAGGTAACTTGAGGCCCAAGAGAACTTGGGACATCTAGGTCACTTGTTCTTGAGAATGCCAACTCACCTGCACTCCAAAAAAATCTTCCCCCCAACCTTCTTCACTTCATCTTTTTAAGGTTTTTGGGTCCTACAACAAACTTGGGAACTTGGGACATCTAGGTCTTTAGGGCCTGAAAATTCTAAAGTTATCACACTTATCCAAAATCACCCCCCAAACCCTTTGATGTGGAATTTTTAGGTTTTTGGGGGATAAATTACCCCATGGAACATGTACCGCCTAGGTCACTAAGAGCCGAAAATGCCGCATAACACTGACTTCACCCAATTCCTTTGAAAATCAGACATTTTGGCTAATCAGGGAATAGAAGGCCATAGAGAACTTATTCCCTCTAGGTCATGAAAAATCGTAAATGTCGTAATACACTACAATTTCACCTTTTTTCTAATTTTTTCATTTTTCCCTAACTTTTTTTTATTTTTCCCTAGGCAGGGAGTTAGAGAAAATGAAATAGAGTTCCTCTAAAGCCAAATTCTCCCATATTGACCATTTTACTCGAAATTTGGCTAAGCATAAACTTGAAACAAGGTGAAATGCATCCAAATGACTCAAGTGCTCCAAAACACAAAAATTTACTTGTGAACTCTAGATTCACCATTGTAGCTCCATAAAGTAGCCCAAGTCCATTTTGTTTGTTCAATTTTTGTAGGGGTGTAAAAATGGACAACATTTTTGGTGACTCATAGGGGCCATCTTCCTACTAGATGAGTTAATCAGTAGCCTGGAGCATTCATTAGGCATGGAGTTAGCCTGATAACATGAAATCTGATCTGAACTCGAAGAATATGACCCCTGAGATACTTGAAACATTGCTTGTACCTGAATATCTCTTATTTCTTAATTTCCCACTCACACTATGAAAATTATCTTTAATAAGGTTTTATACAAGTGGAAAATTTGTTTTGAATATGAAATCTCACTTGTCTCCTAAGAAAATATGACCTGTGGAATGAAGGATGAACCTATGAACCTATCCCAAAATATGATTTCTTTACCAAGTTTTGAAGAAAATTGAACTGATTCATGGTAAAAGATGAAGCACTGTAGAGTTTTTTTAATCACTAGATGATTTGGAATGCACTTGAAACTTCATAAAAGAATTGATTTCCACATGAACATTGCCTCCAATAAACTGTGCAGCAGTGAAAAAACAACACAAAACACTATGTATAAAGAGAAACATCATATATGTCTCAAATTGAAACATGCAGAGTGTGCACAAGCACTTATTTTGCTAAAAGAAAACCTACCTAATCTACTATAACCCAAGGAATGGAATACTCAAACAAATACTGCAACTAGTAGGGAGAAGTGGCTTCCCTTCCTCACAAATTTGGACCATACAATTGATTTGGCATTGGACATGGCCTGTAATAAGCGTGAAAAACTAATCTAGTACTAACTCTCCACCAATTTCAAGGCATCAACAACAAACAAATAACATACCTCCTTTAGATGCTTTGTATTTGTTTGGAGGTATTGAAGTTGATCCTTGGCATATTATGGCTCTTCCTCATGCTCTATATTGAGCATGACTGGAGGTTACTCCTTAGATGGCTCTAAACTAGCCAAGTATTTGATTGGGCACGGTCTAATACTTGTGATTTTCCCACTCTTTTGAAGCTCAATTTCACAAGTGAGATCCTTTTTGTCACATGGATCACACACTTGTTGAATCTTTGAGTGATCCCGTAGAACGTTGGAACATTCCTAAAGTGTGGGACCTTGTCACCTTGGGATGAACCTCCAGAGAAGGTTAGATTCCTTTTAGACTTGGAGCACTTGATTTAAGATCAATATGCAAGGCTAAAAAATTTGAAAATAACTCTAATCTACTCAATTTATGAGGCTTAAAGTTAGATATAAATAAAAGAAAAATAAGGTGATTCACAAAGTATATTTAACAGATAGACCTACTAGTTATCCAAATAACTCTCCTAGTTATTTGGTACAACTTATATTCATATTCTAGCTCTGAGATCTTTATTGCAAGGTTGTGCATGCTCAAGTTCTCCTTTGGCACATTCCCTTGGTTGTAGATTCCTTGACCTGCTTTCTTTTGTACGCTACCCTTGCATGCTTCCCCTTCTCCCCTTTCCATTTTCCTTTTCTTCTTTGTTCCATCTATCCCTTCACGCACACTCTTTATGCATTCACCTTCTTCCCAGTATTTATGTTCCTCCACGCATGTGCACCTTGGAACTTACTTCACAAAATTAGCTAACTCCCTGGCATTCCTTTTTGCCCCTCTCACTTGCTGCCACACATTTTTTGTAATAGTTGTGCTTTGACCATGCATTCTCCACTCACCAGTGTACCTCATTTCCCCATGCATCATTGTGCACACACCCTTCCTTCTATTTTCTTCCCATGTCTCACTTCTTCACATGCATCATTTTTACACCCTCCTTTGCACCATTCTATGCCACATCATTCTCTGACACACTTGAGTGTGCCACAATGCAACCAATCAAAGCGTGCCAATTTGGCACTAAATTCTAGACAATAAATCAATGAATGACACGTGGCAGAAATGATAAAAACATTTACATAATTGGCCAATCCTTTCAGCCAATCCAAGTGTGCACCACGTGTCTTGCATGTCAAGATTACTCTGAATTTCTTCTGACATCCATATCTTTTGCTACAGAGCTCTAGATCTTGCATGCACCTAGTATCAATCAATAGTTGTTGACATGGGCTATAGTGCAAAACCTTCAAATTCAAATTCTTGGTGGATTTGGTAGGTGAGAAATGGGAAAACATCATTCTAGGCATTAATGAGTAGATCTAATTGCTCCAACCACCTGATTTGATCTGATTTCCCTCCTTCCTTCTTCAACATGCCAAATAGACTTGGGGAAGTGCATTTGATAGATTTCTAGGTGAATTTGCAAGAATTGAATGCTTCTTGTTGGTGGTTGTATTTAAAATTCAGATTTTACATCCTTCTTCTCCTCTTCTTCCATGAATTCATCTATAAATGTAAGAGCTGGGCTCATTTGTAAATGTTGGACACTTTGGATCCTTAGCATTTTTGCTAAGGACTTCATATTTTTGTATTTTGAGTCGTAGACCTCTAGATCTGGTGCATGCATGTGGATATTGGCCTCTTTCACCATAGTAATAGCTTTGTGCATTTCTGGAAGTAATGGAAACATCGTTTTGTGACTATTCTCTATCCTAAGCGTGTTTATATTATTTCTTCTTGTCTTTCTTTTACATTGTGTGCTTGTTGTGCCATTTTACATCCCTTGCACTCCTTATTTAGTTGTGTTCCATGAAACTGATCATGGTAAATACATTTTAGTTGTGTTACACATGCCTAGCCTTCTTCACACATTTCCCTTCATTTTCACTCAGAATAGATAGTGTTCATCCCTCTTTTTCTAGTTCTATCACCTTTTAGATTGTAGTTTTCCTTTCATGTTATCCTTCTATCCATGGTCCCTTGGCATTATTAGCTTATTTTTCCCTTTCAGCACTAGGAGTAGTAGTAGTAGTAGAAATAGATAGAGGAACTGACCTTCTCTAGAGATCCATCCCAAGCACGCAAGGTCCCACAACTTGGGGACGGTTCCATTATTGTCTCAAAATAATCGATCCTTCCAGATCTGAGACATGGGTGCAAGTTTGATGACCAACAGTTTCTGGCATGCCTGGTGGGACCAACATTGAAAGCTTAAATTTCATATTGCTAAGTTCTGGTGTGTGGACTTAGTATTTCATCCTTTAGAGGCTCATTTCAACACATCTGGTGACTCCCAACATTTCAGATCTACTTATTTTTAGTCCTGAGTGCCTTTCATGAGAAGAGTGCATACAAGGAAAAGTGCAGCAGCTGAAGATTCTTTCAAGTACCTCCAGCTATCTGAGGAGAAGGGTTTGTTCAAGAAATATCACGTGTGCATCTCCATCTCCAATGCACGCACCCATTCAACTATTCCTCACAGTAGACAACTAGTGCACCCTGTAATGGCACATTAGCCACCTCCTCCATTAAGGAACTTTGCTAACTTCACTGGAGGAAGTCCCCTAGTTCTGGCTATGCAACATGATATGCTAAATGATGCACTCAAAAGTATTCCATACTTTACTGGTGAGAATCAAGTCACCCCTTAGGAGCATATCTAGGATGTAGCAAACGTATGTTCACTCTATTTGATCACACATGATGATGTAGCAGTCAGGATACTTGCAACCTCTTTCAAAGGTAAAGTGCTCCAATGGTACCAAGGCTTGAAACTTGGATCTACCACTGGGATGAGCTGGGAATAGCTCTTTGCAATTACTTTGAAGATAAGTCAGATCACCTATCTTTGGTGGAGAAACTGACAACAACAAGGAGGGCACCTAATGAGTAGATGACTGATTTCAACATCATATTTCAGAAGACTTGGGATAGAATCCCTCTTGTGGTAAGACCTACAACCCAACATGCTTTCCTATATTATCTAAAGGCACTAAATAATGATATCTCAGTCATGATTCAATCCATGGGAGGTAGGAATTTACCAGCTGCTTATAATATTACAGTAAGGGAAGAAAATAGTCTTATTCAAGTGGGAAAGATAGCTCCTAGACCACATATGCCCTTATTCCCAAGAAATGTCACAAGCGCCCCTAGCATTTCGTGGCTCCTATTCCTATTCCTGAGCAAAGTGCACAACTTATTGCATCAACATCCTAATCTTCAACATGATAGAAAGAAGATGAATAATTGAAGCCCCTGATTATCAAATTTTTTAAATAAATTCATATCATTAGAGAAACAACATGCAAGCCTATAGAGGCAAATTCTAATCAGGTGCATAGCCAAAGCAATCAGCCTTGGCAGAATCAATATGGAAATAAGAGATATGTGCCCAACTAGCAGAATGATAGATGGCATGCTAACACACATCTACCCTTGCAATTTGTTCCTCCTGCACCCTCTCTTCTAACACCAAGTGCAATTAAGGCACTTGTAATCTAGTTTACAAAAATTTAGCAAATGAGTCAAAATGGTGCTTCCCTTGCAACATGCCTCACATTTAGTATCATTTTGCCAATGTTGCATGTGCAAAAGCCTACATGATCCAAAATGCTTCCATCTGTGACCCTTCAAAAAGTGAACCTAAAGTAGATAACCAAGAAAGGTCAGAATTCCTCCTAATTCCAATTTGATCTTCTTTGATCTCATCTGAACAAACTAGCTTGTGTAATCATTTTGAAGATGAAATCTCAAGAACTATCTCTAGATGTGGCCCAAGTTGACAACAACAAAGGGAACAATGAGGAAATGCTAACGTTTGCACAGGTAAACCAGTGTTGGGAAGAATCCCTCTTTTGGTAAACCCTATAGGTTCAACATGCTTTCCTGAAATTAGCACTCAAGGCACTAAGTTAACTATCTCCAGTCAATTCAATCCTTAAGAAGTAGAAATTGACCAATCCTTAAGATATTTAGTAAGGGTATAAAATACCCCTATTCAAGTGAAAATTGAAGACAACTAGCTTCCTGAGAATGAAATATTCCCTTATTCCTTCATAAAATGTCAAAACACCCTAGTCATTTCTTTTGTGGAAAAATCCTATCCCTTTCCTGGGAAAGTGCACAGTATAAAATTACAACATCCTAATCTTCAACATGATAAAAATAAGATGAATAATTGAATTGTGATTATAAATTGTTTCAAAATAAATTTTCATATCATTAGAGAAACATAATGTGCAAGCCTATAGAAATTTCTAATCAGGTGCATTAGAAAAGCAATCAAGACTTGATCAGAATCATAATATGGAAACCAGAGATATGTCACCCAATCTGCAGAATGATAGATAGCATAAAAGTTATGACTTGCTTAAATCTACCCTTCACAATTTTTCTCCTGCACCCCTTTCAACCAAGTGCAAGTCAGGCACTTGTTCTATCCTCCTAGAAAAATTTATTCACATTGAGTCAAAATGGTGCTTCCCTTTTAACATGATATTTTTCAAAATCATTTTGTCAATGCCCCCATTGTGCAAAAGCCTACATGCATCATATCCAATGGTTTCCTATGGCTTATCCTCCTTCACCATAGTCTCCTAAAGTATTTGAACCTTGTTGCCTGAATTCCTCCTAGATCCATTTGATCTTCTATGAGTGATTTACCACCTGAGATGAGGTCATGGGAACATTAGTCTTTGCAATTATTTTTGAAGATAAGTCAGAATCAACTGATCTTTAGTGGATTTGACATCCACAACAACTTAGAACCTGAATGAGCAAATGAGGCTTAAGTCTTTTAATGCACAATCAAGTTTCAGAAGAATTGGGATATGAATTGCTCTTTTGTAATGACCTTAACCCAAATTTCAATGAAATTTGCTCAAGGTCAAAAGACTCGATGAATCTCAGTCATGATTCTAGATCAAAGTATTCTTAAAATTTCTAATGTACTTATAAAAATTGCATCTAAGGTTCACTTTGAAAATACCCTTTTCAAGTGGAAAATAAACCTAGACTCGCATATTCAACTTATCTCAATGTTGTGTAGATCTCAGTTCAAACACCCTATATTTCAGGATGGCTCCTTCGGTTATTCAATGTATAAAGCAAATCGTGCACAAAAAATATCAAACACCTAATTCAACATGATTAAAAACTTGATGAAACTCATCATGAAGCTCCTGATTATAAATTTTTCAAATTATGCAAGTCATATCAAGAAACAATCAAGCCTATAGAGGCAGTTCTAATCAGGTGCATGGTCAAAGCAACAGCCTTGCCAGAATCAATATGGAATTACCAGACTTGATATGTGCCCAACTAGCAAATGATACAGATGGCATGCTTAACACACATCTACCCTTACCATGTTTCTGCACCCTCTCTTCTACCAATGCAAGTTAGGCACTTCCCTAGTTTGGATGGATTTAGCACAAGTCAAAATTTAGGCTTCCCCAACATTCATTCAATATGCTTAGTAGTACTTTCAATGTTACATTTTGGTTAATGCAAAAAATATATGCATCCAGAATGCTTGCGGGTATTGCCTATTTGACTTTCAACAAGTGATGAACTTAAAATAGTGAACTTCTAGAAGGGCCAGGGAAGTTCTCCTGATTTCCAATCTCAAACCTGCAGATGATGATGGGAACAACCTTCTATAAAAACTTCCTTAGAGGATGAGGGATCCTCATAATCAGGATCAATAGCTTTAGTGGATTAATGACAACATTCTAGAGGGACCCTTCATAGGAAATTAATTTTAACATCAAATTTCAATGTACTTGGGATAAAAACCTCTTTTGGTAAGAAATCATAACCCAACATGCTAGAAAATATGTGAATAACATTTGAAGGCACTAAATAATGACATCTCAGTCATGATTCAATCCAAAGAGGTAAAAATTTACCAATACTTTCCCCCAATATTGTAGTAAGGGTAGAAAATGTACCCTTATTCAAGTGGGAAAGATAGCTCCTAACTGCTATATTCCCTTAAGTTAAAGTCAATAAAACCCTAAGCATTTCGTGGCATCCTATCCCTATTCCTGAGCAAATGTGCACAACCTATTGCATCAACATCCTACTCTCCAACATGAGATAAAAGGAAGATGAAAATTGAAGCCCCTGATTAGAAATTTTTCAAATAAAGTCATATCATTAGAAAAATAGCAGTGCAAGCCTATAGAAGTAGTTCTAATCAGGTGCATAACCAAAGCAATCAGCCTTGCCAGAATCAATATGGAAACCAAAGATATGTGCCCAACCAATGAATGATAGATGGCATGCAACATGACATCTTCCCTTGCAAGTTGTTCCTCCTGCACCCTCTCTTCTAGTTCCCAACACAAGTCAGGCACTTGTTCCAGTTTAGAATAATTTAAGCAATGAGTCAAAATGGTGCTTCCCTTGCAACATGCCTCACATTCAATATCATTTGTCAATGTTACACTCATGCAACAAGCCTACATGATCATACAGAATTCTAACCTATGAGCCTTCAACAAGTGAACCTAAAGCTTGTGAACCAAGAAAAGCAAGAAGTTCCTCCTAAATTCCAATTGATATTCTTTGGCACAGAAGGACTTTTGTGCAATCAACCAAGATATGCATGATAAAACAAACTACACATGCCCAAGTTGTTGACAACACAAGGTATACAAGAAAAATGTTTGAGTCTGGTCCACAGGTCACAATTCCAAAAACACAAGTACTGACCTCAAAAAATAGAAAGATGTAACTTAGACATCCCATAGTGGGTAAAAGCACTCAAGTCCTATACAAGAATTCTCCCATGCAAAAATATCCTCTTGAAGCAATGTGCACCCCTCCTTTGGTAGGTCAAGCCTTAGCTTTAGCTAAAGGCTCCTGCTTCCACCCTGAACAGTCAAAAAGGGATGTTGTTGTCCCCAAAATGCACAAGTCAGTGGGTCTTCCATTTAGCATTGTGGACCAGATGAAGAAGACAAATATAAATGTCACAATGTGGGATGCCCTGACCATTCCATCTTAACAAGACTTGTTGCATGAGGCCCTGGTCCCAAATTCTATGCATGCTGATCCAACTATTCACAAACACAATGCTGCTATCAACATATTCTAAGAAGAAGAGAAGCAAGTAAGTAATATTGTTAAAACCCCACCCTTCTATATGTCCTTGATCATAGGAAAACACCTAGTGCATAATTGCATGATTAGACTCAGGTGCTAGTACATTTCTATTATGCCCAAGAAAATAGATGATGTTTTAGGTCTTAAGTATAGCCCCTTGTCTAAAGGAGTCTTGTAACTTGATGGCTCAACTGTTACTACCCTAGGAGTCATCAAGGATCTTGAGTTAACCCTTCATGCATGTCCAAGCCTCACCATAACTCAAGATGTGTCAATCATTGACCTACCTCCTTTGTTTTCCCTATGTCTATCAAGATAATTTACTGCTAAAGTGGGTGGTTACTTGTCTTTTGATTGGTCTCATATGTTACTCAAGACAAGGTATGGTACCCAGTTTACCATACAAGCTGAGCCCATATTTTCCTATCATGTAGAGTCATATGTCCCATCCCCTCTCTAAGCCAACAATTTAATCCAAGAAGAACAAGTTTTAGTTCCTGAAGAGCATCCTCTTCCACCCTCTATTCCTGATCTAGTACTTGATGAGTGGGAAGAGAGGCACCATAAATTTGTCCCATATGCTGAATAACTGGAAGCCTATGAAACTGGGCTTAGTACTTACTGTATTCTTGAAGAAGAAGTTATGCTACTGCATGCACTCAAGAAAGACCAAGTTGAACATGGTCTATGGAAGTTATACTTTGATGGATCCAGAAGCAGAAATGGCACGAGAGCGGGAGTGGTTATCATTTCCCATAAGGATGAGAAATTATTCCTGCACAGGATGTAATTCACATGTTCTAACAATGTGGCAGAGTATGAGGCGTTGGTGTATGGTCTACTTATTGCTGAAAAGAAAAGTATTAAGACTCTACAGATATTTGGGGAAACAAAATTGGTTATCCACCAAGTTACCAACAAATTCCAGGAAAAGAATAAGATTCTCAAAGCTTATAAACATAGATTTTGGGACCTCCTTGAGAGATTTGATGCTCTAAATCTTGTAGGTGGTACCATGCCAAAATGAATAAGGAAGCTAATCAAATGGTCGCGCTTGGTTTTTAGTTCTCTCATGCTGAGGAATTTGTCAAAGGAAACACTCAACACATTAAGATGGTGATCAGACCATCCATTCTAGACAATAATACTAGCTAGTAAGTGTTTGACAGTGATGCGCAAATTGTCCAGTTCATCCAAAATGAAGCTGATTTCTCATCAAGCATGTAAGCTGACTTGCATGACAACTATGGTGACCAAGTGATACAACTGAAAAAATAAGTTACCTAAAGGGTTGGTCACCTTAGAGAAAATTTTTATCCCTGATGATGAGTTCAAGGGTGAAGAAAATTATATGCACATTGAGCGAGAAGACTGCTCCCCAATCACTATTACGTGCGGAAAGGAGTTGTTGCTCAGTAATACTTACGTGCATATGATGAAAAGAAGGCCTTCATCTCTCTCTATAAAAAATACAATGATATATTCTCATGGGAGTATGAATACCTCAAAGGTTTTGATCTAAGTGTTTCTCAACACTCCATTGACCTTGATCCTGTATCAAGCCCGTCAGACAAAAGTAGTGACCAGTCAATCCAAAGATAGAGCCCCTCATGAGAAAGGAATTATCCAAACTCATTGAGGAAAAAATCATTTTTCCCATCAAGTACTCTACTTGGGTCACGAATATAGTTCCAGTGTGAAAAAAGAATGGTGAAATCAGAATCTGTGTTGATTTCAAATATTTGAACAAGGCATCTCTAAAGGATCATTATCCTTTGCCTTTAATGGAGAAAATTCTATAAACTGTGGCCGACGCACAAATATTCTCAATGTTAGATGGGTATTCAGGTTTCAATCAGATCCTGGTCAAGGAAGAGGATCAATTCAAAACAACATTTACAACCAAGTGGGGAACATATGCATATCAAAAAATGCCCTTTGGTCTGTCAAATGCAGGTGCAACATTTCAGCGTGCCATGGATATTTCCTTCAAAGGTTACATCAATGAGTTCATCTTGGTTTACCTTGATGACATAATAGTCTTCTCAAAGAAGAGTGCAGATCATATGGCGCACCTAGAGAAAGTATTTTATAGGTGCAGAAAATATGGGGTGTCTCTTAACCCCAAGAAGTGTAATTTTGTAGTGGCACAAGGAAAGCTTTTGGGCCATGTGGTTTTAAAGGATGGCATCACAATTGATCTTGAGTGCATCGTAGCCATCCTAGCTCTTTCCTTTCCAGTGCACAAGAATGCCTTACAGTCCTTCCTTGGTAAGATCAATTTTGTTAGGTGTTTTATTCCTAAATTTGTAGGACTAGTAAGGCCATCACCCTGATGCTCAAGAAGGACATAGCCTTCAGATGGACAACAGAAGGAAGAGAAAGCTTCAACAAGAATCAAGCAAGAAATTTCTTGTGCCAACACTCATCAACTCAGATTATTCCAAGGATTTCATCCTTTATGCTTATGGCACTGATGCAAGTGTTGTTGTTGTCCTAACACAAGAAAATGAACAAGGGATGGAACAACCAAGTGGATTTCTTCAGCTAGACACTGAAGGATTATGAATTAAAATATAGTCACACAGAGAAGCAGGTCTTCACCATCATGCACATGCTCAAGAAATTCAAAATTATGCTCACCAAAAATCATATCAAGGTGTTAGTCTCCCACTCTTCTGTTAGAGACTTCATCATGGGAGTAGAAATCAGTGAAAAAAGAGCAAGATGGGTGACCAAAATCATGGAATATGATGTGACTATCAAAGCCACAAAACTGGTAAGAGGTAGCACACTCTACAAGTAGCTTGTTGAAGATGCACACAATAAATCTAAGACTTCATTATTTTTGGATGAGGATCTCCCAAATGTAGAACTTGAGCAGAATACAGATCCTGACATGTGTGATTAGATGAAGGACATGATCACATTCCTTTCCAAGGGTGCATACCCTCTTGGTTTAAACAAAGCAAAGAGAAGACATCTGAGGTTGTAATCTATTCCTTATGTTTTGATTGATGGAATTCTCTTCAAGAAGAATCTTGATGGTGTGTTGTTAAGATGTATCAATGGCACGTGTAGACTGAAAAAGTGTTAGCATAATTTCATGATGGATTCTCTGGTGGAACTTCTCTGCCAAAACTACAGCAATGAAGATCATAATGGAAGGTATCTTTTGGCCTACTCTATTTGTAGATGCACACAAGTGGGTCACAAAATGTAAGGAATGCACTTTCTTTGTAGGAAAGAAAATATTGGCAGCACTTCCCCTCTGACCAATCCAAGAGGATCATCCTTTTGTGCAATGGGGTCTCGAATTCATAGGCATGATCAATCCACCTTCAAGCATTGGACACAAATGGGTGTTGACAGCTATAGATTACTTCACCAGATGGACAGAAGCTTTCGTGCTCAAGGAATCAACCGAGTCAGTCATCCTTGAATTTATTGAAGGTATAATCACAAGGTTTGGCATTCCTCAAACCATTATCTCTGATAATGTAAAATCCTTCCTTGGGAAAAGAATCATGATTGGGCTCTAAATTTGGGCATCTATCTGAAGAATTCTTCCAACTATTACCCCAAGGAAATGGTCTAGTAGAGTTAACAAACAAGAACCTGATCAAGATCATGAAGCGCATAATGAACATCACCAAAGACAGTGGCATACAAAGGTCTCACATGTGCTCTGGGAAGATAGAATCATAGTTAAAAAGGTAATAGGAACTTTTCCTTACAAGATTTTCTATGGTAAAGAGGCTACCCTTCCTTTGACACTGGATTTAAACTCATTGGTGTTTTCCTAGTAGCTAGTGCTTGAAGGTGCAGACTGAAGAGAAGTTAGAATGGAAGAGCTGGTTAATCTTGAAGAATCAAGAAACTCTACCATGATCAAGCTAGAACAACATCAGTTTCAAACAACAAAGAAATGGTTTGACATAAAGGCTGGGCCTCAAGCTTTCAAATTTGGGGACTTGGTTTTGAAATGGGATGCTGACAGAGCTAAACCAGGGTGCCATTCAAAGTTTGATGCACTTTTGAGTGGCCCATACATCATTAGTTCATGCAAAGAGGCTAACTCTTTCGAGTTAACTCATCTTGATGGAGGCATGCTGCAAATCCTAGTAAATGGGATCTATCTCAAACCCTTCCATTAAGTTTGCTACATCATCTTGTATATAGTAGAGTAGTTTCAATTCCTCCAAGTGCATTGTGTGCACATTATTTGTTTGTACATAGTTATTTCTTCTTGCGTGCTTTTGTGCGCACTCTTCTTTTTCTTCCAAAATGTTAATGTCTTCCTTTTCCAACAGTTTGCAGGATTCAGAATAAAGTCAAGAAATGATCCTTCAAGTGACTTCAGGGGTAGTTCTTCAAAGTTACAAATCAGAATTTCATGATTATATAGTAGACTCCATGCCCAATGGATGCTCTAGGCTACTGATCTCCTTCATCTAGCAGGAAGATGGCCCCAAAAGTCACCAAAAATATTATCCAAATAACTCTCCTAGTTATTTGGGTAACTTGTATACATATTATTGCTCTGAGCTATTCATTGCAAGGTTATGCATGCTCAAGTTCACTTGGCACATTCCCTTGGTTGTATTTCCTCACCATCCTTTCTTTTCCTCACGTGCCCTTGCATACTTCCCCTTCTTCCCTTCCATTTTCCTTTTCCTCTTCACTTCCAATTTCCCCTACGCGCATTGTATTCACATTCGCCTTCTCTCTAGCAGTTATTTCATTGCTGCCACACACTTACACTTGCTTCAATCAGCTAAGCCCATTTCCTCGCACGCCCCATACATTACTTTGTAATAAGTTGCACCTTGACCATGTGTTCTTCACTCACCAGTTTGCCTCATTTCCCTACACACATTACACATGCCTTCCTTCTTCCTTCTTCTCACACCTCATTCTTTTGTGCACATATTTTTTTGCCCTCCTTTGTGCCTTTTCCGTGCCACATCATTCTCTGACATGCTTGAGTGTGTCCACATGCAACCAGTCAAAGTGCACCAACAGGGTTTCAAATCCTTGCAACAATGAATCAATGAGTGACATATGGTAGAAACAACAAACATTTACATAATTGGATGTTTCTTTCAGCCAATACACATGTGCCATGTGTCTCGCATGTTTAGATGACTCTGAAAAACTTCTTACAGCCATATATTTTACTATAGAGCTCTTCTTGGTGCATGCCTAGTCTCAATCAATAGCTACTGACATGGGCTACAATTCTAGACATTCAAATTCAAATTCTTGGTGATCTGGTAAGTGATAAATGGGAAAACATACATTCATAGACATTAATGAGAAAATTTAATTGCTCCAACCACCGATTTGATCTGATTCACCCCTCCTTCCTTCTTCAACATGCCAAACAGACTTGGGGAAGCACATTTGATAGATTTCTAGGTAGATTTGTAGGAATTGAATGCTTCTTGTTGGTGGTTACATTTCAAATTCAGATTTTCCCCCCCCTTCTCCTCTTCTTCTTCCTAGGGATTCATCTATAAATGTAAGAACTGGGCTCATTTGTTATGTTGGACACTTTGGATCCTTATCGCACTTTTCTAAGGACTTCATATTTTCTGTATTTTGAGTCATTGAACCTCTAGATCTAGCTCGTGCATGTGGATATCAACCACTTTCACCATTGTAATAGCTCTGTGCATTTCTAGAAGTAATAGAAGCATCATTTTGTGACTATTCTTTGTCCTGAACATGTTTATATAACAATATATGATATGCACATGTCTTGCAATTTCCTCCATCTATGATTGTAAATAATAATGCAACTTTATAATAGAAAGGAGATAACTTTTCCACAACTGATATTCAAAGTAACTATATCATTTTTTCACATAGATTGAAATAAGATAACTGAGATAAAGGTAGATTAACCAATCACATCAAGGAATTAAACATTCACAAGCTACACATTGATCAATGATTAACACAATAAACCAGATATTTCATGATAAAATATTGTTTTGAATATAACTGAAAGGCTCAAAGTATCTGAAGCACTCTTCCAAGCTTAAAGAGTAACTTACCCAAATGATCTAAAAGTTTCTTTTAAACTTAATGCATCTAACTATTTATAAGTTCAATAGGTTGAGCCATTACAACTGAACCTTTAACTAACTAGTTACTAAAAATAGAGTGCAATTAAGTTCAAGGGAACAGGCTCCCATAAAAATAGCAAAGTTGTTGCATGGGTTTGACCAAGTCAACCCTGTAACTTTGACTAACTCAGAGCTTTGGAGTCATTCCAACAATGGCCACCAGGCTTAGCTAGGACCTGCAACATTTGTTTCTTGTTCAGGTTTCTCCTGATCCTTTTCCCACATAGCCAAATGGTGCTTGTAATCAATGAAACATTTGATAATTCCTTGTATCTCTTCTTCCTCTGGCCCACATGCATAATGATTTATGACATCTGTTGTGTCAACCTCTCTCGCAACCTTGACTGGAAGCCTTTTCAATTTGTTCACCACCTTCTTCAGCTGGCTTATGAAATTCTGACATGAAACTAATATGTAAATTGAATTAATATTGAAATTTTTAGTTACCTCATCATCCTCCTTAACTAAACCTTTGAAACTTTCTTTAATCTGATCAATCAGAAGAGCATCAATATTCTCATTGAAGAATTTACAGTTGATGTTATCAAATTCCTCTGAAATGTCACTTAGTCCATCACTATTTCAACTGTTTTCCTCCAATTTCTTGATTAAATCCTACAACACCTGAGATCTGAATTCCATGGCCTTTTGATACTAAACTTAGAGACATTATCAAACACTTCCCAAGTAGTCAAATTCAAGTTCAAATTATTAATATCCTCATAAACCCATTTTATCTAAGACTTTCTCTGTCTGTAAATCATTATATCTTCCATGGCTATTTGATACTCAAACAACTTAGAGACATTATCAATTACACCCTCCTAGAGAAGTAGATCTGGATTCATATCTCTAATTTCCTCCCAAGTAGTCAAATTTGGGTTCAAATTATTAATATCTTCATAGAGGATTTCATCTAGCTTCTGAATAGAAACTTTCTCCATCTGCAAATCATTGTATAGTTCCACAACTATTTTGATTAAAGGGTTAGTCTCTGGAGCATACACTCAATCCACCCATCCACTGATCATCCCTTCTGACCTATCTTCTCAATTTCATGATATGAGATATCATCAAGATGGGAAGAGATAGTCAGAGCAGTTGTAGTTGAAGGATCCATGGTTGGAGTAGGTTGTGTGACTTTCTTCAAAAGAGCAGTGAGTTGCTCAACCTTTGCTTTCAATTCATCCTTAGAAGCCTTATCTTTGTCATAATTTTCTAACAAATTCCCAAGGGCCACTTGAACATCCTATTTTGCACCCTCATGTGTTGCCTTTCCTAATGAAAACCTAGAGATTTGATAATCTGTTGTAGTAATGGTTTCTTTGGTTTTTCCTTCAGTGGGGGTGGCTATCTCTATGAACCTTTCTCTTGACTGGCTTACTGATAAGTTAGAAACAATCCTTGGCCATTTGGCCTACCTTTTTGGAGTGGGTTCCAGCATGCTCAGATCAATCACATCTATGAGGGGCACCTTCTTCTTTTTCTTGGGGGTCTGGCGATATAGCCATTCAGGTATAGCAGATGCAGATGAAAGTGGCATGGTCATAGCTGAACTTGGAGCACTGGGTAAAATAATAGCACTGGTACAATAGTTGAAATGGAAGTGGTAATGATAGATGGTGCAGGAGTTAGAATAGCTTTGGGAGTAGATGAAACGGGACTGGAAATGGAAATGGAAGGAAATGGAAGTTGCTGAGAAAATGGAGTGGAAAGTGGAGACCCAATCATCTCTCCAACTGAGAGAACATGAAGGGATGAGAAAACTTAGGGCATCGATAGAGATGGAAAAGAAGAGATGAGAAGAGGAATGGTAGACAATGATGGAGGTGGTGGAGCTGAGGATGGTGATAATGGTAGTGAAAGAGAAAGTGGAAAACCTTGTGATACAACCAGAGAAGCACTAACATCAATAACTTCAGATACTTGCACTGTAGAAGACACAACCTTGGTAGTAGGGATTTTTGCAAGAGAAGAACCACCAACAACAAATGAGATCTTTCTTGGAGTTGTAGTGGCCTTCTGAGTAGACCTCTTACCTTTTGTAGGTGTAGGAAAACTTAGGGTTGGTTGGGATTCTATTCTTATAGGTTGGTCTAACCCTTTGGGTGAGATTCCCAAGGTAGCTAACCAATCATATGTTCTTTGCAAGATGGGCCCCACCCTTTCCTTTGTATTAGAACATTCTTCTTGATACCAATCAATCCATGGTAATGGTTGATTAGCAATGTTATCACTCCTATAAATTGGGTCAAACACATCATCATCATCTTCGATTCCATCAGGAACATCTGTACAATACCATATTGTTTAACTTCATCAAGAGTTAACCTCTCAAAATCTCACTGTCTAATAATGACCTCATCTCGACAGTGGATCCAAATATCTTTTGAGGAACATGGGAACTAGCCAACCCTGTTTCACCAAATTTTCCCCAATAATCAAAGTTAGTTCTAGGGTGGAAAGTTCACAAGGTAACTTCAGACATTTCTCCATCAACATTCTTTTGCCTTGTAAATACTAGCACAAGTGTATCTTCCAATTGAAATGGAAAACTTGAGTCCTACCTTATTTCGTTTATTTTGAATCTTATGATAGTCCAATAACTGACGAACTAGTTCTAACAAGACCCATTTATCAGTTCGGGCATCTTGGTAATTTATTAGGAGCACCTAGGAAACCTAGAACCCTGATGTATGTAAATGTTGGGAATTGGAGATATATGGCTCCCCATTCCCTTACCTCCTTGAAAGCTTCATCAAAAATTATGATTGTACAAATTCTTATCAAAATGATAAAGGAAGACAACAAAAAAGGCATCATTAACTCTGTGGAAATGTTTATTTCCTTCTTCCATTGTGAGTTGAGGATAAAACTCATAAATATGTGAAATGCTCCTAACACCTTTTGTATTCAACCCATTAAATTCTCCCATGGAAGCTGCTGCATAGATGAGGAAAGAAGTCATGAAGAATTTTTTTGAAGTCAAGACATTTCCCAATTGAAAACAAATTGAACTACTAATATGTTCTCCCCATCTTATAAACTCCTTATGTTTCTTAATGGTAGCAATGTAAAGAAACATCCACTCTTGAAATTCTCTTGCTGAAGTGAGACCCAAAACTCTACTCAAAAGCACAATAAGGTCATTGACTTCCTGGATGAAGTCTGAGTGGAACAATGTTTTGGGGAGATTAGTAACATTCTTGGCCAAATAATTCTTCATCATGATCTTTGTACATAGTTCAGATTCCTTATCCCAGTATTCAATTGTAGCCTATGTGGAAATTGTTGCATATTCTTTGACATCTGGAAGTTTAAATAAGTATTATAAAAAATCAGTGTCCAGCCTAATCACAACTTTACCATCATCATCCTTTACTGATTTAGAGGCCTTATCGAAGTGAGCTGCTGCAGCCAAGACAAACTCAGGGAAATGCATGGATGAAGGAAAACAACAGCGAGAGCAAGCCCACTGTCAAATATGGCTTGCATCCAAGATTTTTTATTAGGGGATTTTAGTCTTTCCCAGAATTCCGGCATATCCAACTGTCCCAAGTCTGTGTCTCCAATGTTTCCCAAATCTGAGGACAGGCATGTATGAGGGGAAACTCCTAAGAAGGTATACTTCATCTTTTCCTTTCCTTTTGATGAAGAAGTTGACATCTGTTCAGGGTTTGGAACCCGATTGAACCTTAAATATTTTATAGAAATAATTTTGTAGACTACGAAACATTGAATTCCAAAGATCCGAAAACAAAATCTCTGAAAACAATCTAATTCCAAAAAGATGAAGCCTGAAACTCTGAAAATATGAACTCTACTCAGTTCCAAAACCCAAAAAGCCCACCTCTGACAGTCTGAAAAGAAACAAGTTCTGAAGGTCTGAAAAGTAAACCAGTTCCAAAGGTCTGAAATGATGCTAACTCCAAAAATGAACTCTGAAATAAAAACTCCTCACAGTTCTGAAAAGCAGTTCTGAAATGCAGACCTGAAATGCATACCTCTGAAATGTAGACCTCCAGAAAATGAAAAAGCACACCAACTCCAAAAGCTAAAGGTTCCAAAGATCTGAAATGAGTTTTTTTTGCAAAATCCTTGGGTTCGATGAGACTTGATGCCTGCATGATTGAAGCTCGCAAGATTGAATGAAAGACCAAACAACATGTTTGAAATGAACAAAAATGAACAATGAATCAATAGTGGCTTCCATGTTTAAGCAAGAAGAAAAAGAATGGAAAGGAACAAACAAACAAAACCATGACAATCTAAACCAAAAAGATTAAAGAAAACCCAAAAAATTACCTTGGAAACGATGCCTAAAAGTATGATATGGTGTGGTAAAAATTGAGGTGTCAGAGTGAAAGCCAGTGAAAATGATGGGTGAAAATCCAAGTTTATATAGGTAAACCTGAAATTAATGCCCAAAAGCTGACACGTGTGGGGTGGTTGGTAATTAAATGTTATGCAGAGAGTCAAAATATGAAATGCAAGCGTGACCATTCTAATGTGAAACCTGAAGTCTGAAACTTGAAAGACCGAAGTTCTGAAATTTCAGAACTTTGGAACTCGGGAACAAA
The DNA here is from genome assembly GCA_019776745.2 of Taxus chinensis. Classification (NCBI taxonomy): domain Eukaryota; kingdom Viridiplantae; phylum Streptophyta; class Pinopsida; order Cupressales; family Taxaceae; genus Taxus; species Taxus chinensis. Next base: position 122,769 of record JAHRHJ020002275.1, read on the forward strand.
AAATAGCCCCAGGTGTAAAGTGAGACTCTGAAACCCAAAAACCCAAAGTTCCAAAATTTTGGAACTTTGGACTTTCAGAGTTCGGAATTAGAACACGAAAATGATCGAAAATGTCAAAGAGAACTCCAAAAACCGAAATCCTGAAGTTTTGAAATTTTGGAACTTCGGGATTTCAGACTTTGGAACTTTAAGAAAAAATTTTTTACTTGCAAATAACACAAAACCCAAAGTAAGAGAACCTCCAACATTCTGAAGTCTAAAATTTCAGACTTTGGAAAACTCCAATTCCCCAAAAAACTTAGGCAAGAAATTTCACAGAATGGTAGATTTTTTTTTTAAAACTATCCTCCCGTTAAAGGTAACTTAAAGGTTAACATTTTTGGTGACATCCAGGGAATTCCTTCCTAGTAAGCACTAGGCCAGTAGACCTATGTAATCCATTGAGTAAAAGAGTCTTAAAAATAAAGATATTTAGAGCACACACCAAAACAAAAATGAAAAAGAAACAGAAAAGAAAACAAAATAATGTGTGAAGCACTTGGAGGAAATGAACAAAACAAACATTGTACACACAAAATTCTCAAAAGAAAGCTTTGAGATGAATCCCATTCACATGAATGGGAAATTCTTCTCCATTGAGTCTAGATAAGAAAAATGAATTTTCTTCCTTACAACTTGTGATGATATATGGTCCACTCCAGAGGGAATCAAATTTAGAATGCATACCTGGCTTGGCCCTGTCAGCATCCCATTTGAGAACCAAATATCCTTCATAAAACTCCTTGTTGGATGCCTTTTTGTCAAAATATTTTATAACTTGAGATTGGTGTTGTTATAGAGTCTTCATTGCCTTGTTCCTTGTTTCTTCTAGCTCCATCAGTTCAGAGTACCTGACTGTCATTGAATCATTTTCCATAAGTTCTAGTTGATGTGCCAATTCCAAAGAAGGAAGCTCTAGAGATAGCGGGAGTTTTTCTTCCCTTCCATATACCAGCATAAAAGGTGAATTCCCAATAGCCCTTTTGGGTGTGATCTGATCTTCCCATAGGGTGGTTTTGAGTTGAGTGTGCCAAGTTCTTCTATTGGTTTCCATTGTATGCTTGATGATCCATATGAGATTCTTGTTACTGGACTTGGCTAATCCATTCCCCTGTGGGTAATAATTGGATGAAGTTTTGAGATAAACCCCATTCTTGACGGCCCATTCGGTTAATTTCAAACCAAGAAATGCCATTGCATTGTCTGAAATTACTATAAATGGGACACCAAAATGTGTCATTATCCCCTCCAGAAAATCAAGGACAACCTTTTCGTTTCCCTCTTTAAGTGCCATGGCTTCTATCCAATGAGTGAAGTAATCCATCATGGTGAGGACCCATTTGTGTCCATCACTTGATGGAGGATTAATCATCCTGATGAAATCCAACCCCCACTGGACAAAGGGTTGGTTGACCTGAATTGGACGAAGAGGTAGGGCTTCAAATCTCTGATTTCCTATGAAGAAAGCACATTCCTTGCATTTCCTTACCCAAAAATGGGTATCTTTGAATAAATCTGGCCAATAGTAACTGGCTCTCATGATCTTTGTAGCAGTTGTCAGTGCAGAGTAATGCCCTCCTGATAGACCATTGTGAAATTCTTCTAGTACCTTATTTACCTGTTCTGGTCCTATGCACCAAAGAAGAACACCATTCAAATCCCTTTGAAAGAGAACATTATCCACCATAATGTAAGGAATAGACTGAAGATGGAAACTTCATCTTTGAACTTTGTCCATGCTTGCAGGGTATTCTCCTGAAAGGAGAAAAACTTTCATCTTTGACAGCCAATCAATCTGGTTATCATCCTGAGGTTCATTAAGGAGCATTGTGTCTTCTTCTACCTTTGACTCCAAATCTGCAGCTAACTGTTGACATAGACATTTACCCCTGATGAGCTTAGTGACCTTAATGTGTACATCGTATTCCATCACTTTAGTGACCCATCTGGCACATGTTTCTCATTCACATCTTTATTTAGAAAAAAATATTTAACTCTGGGATGAGACACCATCAAATGTATCTTGTTATTGGACAACATGTGTCTGAATTTCTTCAAAGCCTGAATAACAACAAAAACTTGTTTCTCAACAAATGAATATTTGAGCTCGTAATATTTTAGGGATTGACTAAAGAAGGAAATTGGTTGTTCCATTGATTCATTATTTTGCTGAGTGAGAATCCCATAAATACTTTCTTGACCAGAAAAGGCATAGAGAATGAAATCCCTGTCAAACCTTGGATTCACCAACGTAGGTGCTTGAGAAATGGCTTCCTTAATGGCTTCAAAACTCTCCTTCCCTTCCTTTGTCCATGAGAAAGGTATATTTTTCTTCAACATGGTTGTTAATGGTTTGGCTAGGGCTGCAAACTGAGGGATGAATCTCCACACAAAATTTATTGTTCCAAGAAAACTCTGAAGTCCTTTCTTGTGACTTGGAAGAGATAGGGACAATATTGAGTGTATTCTAGCTGGATCAATGGACAGTCCTTTGGTGGATACCACATGCCCTAGCAACTTACCTTCTTGTACAATGAAAATACATTTCTTGGGATTTAAAGAAACTCTGAACTCCCTGCACCTCTTGAATACTTTCCTCAAATGAGCCATGTGATCCTCTGCATGTTTGGAATACACTGTTATATCATCCAAGTACACCAGGATAATATCATTGATTAGTCCCTGGAAATCCATGTCCATGGCCATTTGGAAGGTAGTGCCAGCATTAGATAACCCAAATGGACATTTTATTATAGGCGTACGTGCCCCACTTGGTAGTGAAAGCCATTTTGAATTGATTAGATTCTTTGACCAGAATCTGATTATAACCCAAATATCCATGAGCAAAGGAGAACCTTTGTGCTCTGCCACCGTTTGAAGGATTTTCTCCATAGATGGAAGAGGATAATGGTCTTTTAAAGAAGCATGATTCAAATCCCTGAAGTCTACACACAACCAAATTTCTCCATTCTTCTTTCTTATGGGAACTAGATTTGATACCCAAGAGGAATGCTTGATTGGGAAAATGATGCAAGCCTCAACAAGCTTGGTCAGCTCCTTTCTCATCAGTGGCTCAATTTTGGGATTATTGGCCTCTATTTCTGATTGACTGGTTTGGAACTAGGATCAAGTTTGATGGTATGTTGTGCCAAACCTAGATCAAAACCACACATATCTCTATAACTCCATGCAAAAACATCATTATATTCTTGACAAATTTTGACGAAAGCCTCTTTCTCCTCTGGGGTACACACTTTTCTGATCTTCAAAAATTTTTCATTTGCTACCTCAACTTCTTCAAAATCATCCTATTTGATTACCATATTATAATTCTGCCTTATAGCTTGATTATCTGAATTAAAAATGATTTTTTCACCATATGCTTCTTTTAACTTAGCTTGATTTTTTGTAGTAAACTTTGATCTTCTTCCTATAAGAAAAGAGATTTTCTAAGAGATTTAAAAAATCTCAAATTAGTTTTCTAGTGGAGCACAAACCACTTTCATAGTAGCGTACATGTTTCCCCACTCCCTTTTTTACATTCAAAGAAAACAAAAATCCATATACCCAAATATGGGTAATTTATCAAGGAATTAGAGAAATGAGCAATAACTCACTGATTAAATTGGAGCTATCGAACCCTCAAAAGGCAAAGTGGAAAAAATGATGACCTAGTTACATTTGAGAGTTCGGAGATCAAAGCCATGCAAGAAATCACATAACCCAAAAATATTTTCAAAGTTTCAGTAACATATCCAAGGAAGAAAATGAAAATGGAAGTGTACGTGTGGAAGAGAAAAATTATCTCACTTGTAACCACTCATGGTGGCCAGCATTAAACTATGAATCACTCATAAAACTCAAAAATAGATCAGAAGCCTTGCAGAAAGAAGCTCAGGAATAATCAAGAAAAAGGATACCATTCTACAACCACCAACAATCTCAAATAATTCAAGCTCATAAACTCCTCCACAGAGGAAAAATAGAAAACTTAAAATGAGAAGAGATGCAAGTGTTCGAGCCCCCCATAAATTTTCAAGCCAAAAATAACATAGTTCTGAGCTCAAAGCTTCAACAATGGAGAAATCTCCTAAAAATATTTCTCAAAAATCTCTAATAGATCAAAGACAAAAGATACATGCACAATGGTTCGCAAAGCTGAATTTACAGAGTTCTCCAGATCTCAAAGAAATAAACAAATACACAACCATGACCACAATTTTTCACCTTGAAATTTTGAGAGCAAAGAAATTAGACAAACCTATAGATTCGAGCTCAAACCCGTAGAGGTGGTGGCCATTCGTTTGCTAAAAATACCTCACTAAACCAACACAGATCTTGAATAAACAGAAAATGGTGGCCATAAGACCCTACAGAGAGCTCAACAGAAGCAAAGAATGATAGGGAACCATTCTTGTAAAAGAATCGAGCTTCAAAATCTTCAACAATGGCATTACAATATATAAAAAATTTTCCAAGGCTTCACCCACAAGCCAAAATGCAAGGTGAAAAAATAAATGGGGTTTGAGTTTATTTAACTCACCCAACTTAACCATGGCTCAACCGAAATCACTACTAAGTTAGCATCGATAATCAACTTTCAACTAAGTACCGAAATCACTTATGATCAAGGATAGATACAATATTCAAAGCAACAAGGTCACCGACCACTTCCTAACTGCACCCCCTTAAAACCATGAACCGATGAGTATGATATCTAGCGTACCTACTCATTTTCTACATAGTACCATGGAATTAGGACAGAGTTCCATACAACTCCACAGGTAATCTAACTGGACCCGCAGTTAGTACCACTCAATGACAGTGATTTTCTAAAAGATTCAATAAACTCTCAAATTGGTTTGAGAGTGGCCCAAGCCTTAATACAAGTGTTAATAGCAGCTTTAAACAGATCACATGCCATCACATGCTCCCACGTAATATCAAAGGTGAGGGAGATATTCTCGAGAAATCAACGATCATGGCCAAATCACAGAGGCCAGTGTATTAAAAGAAAAGTGCCAGCATAGAGGGTGAATGGGTGAGTCGTCATCACGGGGGGGTGTTAAAATACACATGCCCTTGTAAATTATTCACATTTTACATATCAAAAAGGGATCCACAAACTATGTGTGGCAAACACCATCGCTGAAAATGCAGACAACGATGAGGTCACACATTAAGGTAAAGTCTAAACCTTTCCTCCACCCTCCAAAATACAAAAATTTGACAAGTAAATTACAAGGAAATGATAATAAAAAAGGTGGAAGACTAATTATAATATGGACATCAATTTTATCGAAAATGGTCCAATTCAAATATTACATAAATGTATTAAGCACCACTTTTTCTTTTTTCAGAATCCCATTTTGATTTCCATGGTGTCGAATAATCAAAGGTGGCTGAGTATAGTGTGATAACTTTTCACAAATTGACCCCTTGTTTTATTTTAAACACACCCAATAATGTTTAAGTCCACAAGAGTGATCAAAATTCATGTTTCTTAGATAAGTATGCAATGTATCAAAAGGTAGTCCCCACTAATGGGATGATTTGAATATGACTTAGAATTTAGTTATTCATGTGATCCCAAGGAGATAGAGTAGAGGTCAATGTCAAAATGCAAACAACCTTTTGAAGACTTGTTACCTTATTTTTCACAAATAAGAGTTGATTATGGTTGCACATGTGCTCATAGTGGTCCCTGCGGTGGATTGGAATTTTTCTTTCTAAGTATTGGAGATCAAATGCATTATTTTCACTTGCACAAGGTATTAATTCTTGTACACTTCCAGAAGGGCAAGTTGTTATGATGTCACATCAACCACAAAAAGACATAAATTTGCATGCACAAAGAAGCAGACAATTTCTCATCATTAGCAAGATTTGTTATTAGAAAAATTATTCACCCATGCTTTTTCTTAGAAAATAGAATAGAGTCAATTGCATTTGACATCAGTTGTAACCAAATGCTATTATGCCTCAATGTATTAGCATGTTTATTTTATTCTAGGATAAAAATAGGATGCATGGGCGAGTACAATTCCTTAGCCTATCCTTTTAGGAGGGGTGGGAAATAATTTTTGCTATATGTTGTGTGCCTTGGCAAACTAATACATATTATCCTATATTAAAAAGGAGGAATTTTAGATATAGGAGTGTTGACAGAAGATATTATTCCAATTTTTCCCTTTGAATGAGAAGTAATATATTCTACCTTTCCAATTATTTTCAATCTTGTGTATGTTCCTAACATTAATCTTGTGAATGTTGAATTCCCTGATTAATCATCTTACCCTATTTACTAAATTCAATAATTTGTACATGATTAACCATTAATTTGTATGAGATTTAACTTAGTGGTATTGTTATGGATACTTTCCCTCAATACATCAAAGTGTTTTCCTTTAATATTCTATATAAAATTGTTGGCTTGTGCATCAAGAACTCATTCTCATATCAATTGTGCATGTTTACCCAGGCAAAGACCTCATACAAGTTTGGTGTATCACCTTAGTTTTAAAGCGAAAAAGAATTTTTTACAGTCTTCTTAAACCCTCAAACCCCAAACAAATTCAGTTTAGGATACATCAATAAGGAACTGACCTTGATACTAGAGACTCACCTCAAAATAGGTATGCCCACAAACCTGAGGTGTTTCCATTATGATGCTACGAAAGTGAGAAGATAAATTTTCCAAGCTTAGAACACCTGCAGCCATCTCTCTATAGGGTGCACTTTCAACAGATAACAAGAACCATTCTGACTCTTGTGCCAAATTGTTCTGAGATAGAAAGAGTGCCTAAAATATACTAGGTACTAGAAGAGAGGGTGCGGGAGGAACAAATTACAAGGGCAGATGCACATTAGCATGCCATCTATCATTCTATTGGTTGGGTGCGTACCTTTTTTTTCATATTGATTCCTCTTAAGGATAGAAATATTTTGGTTGTGCACCTAATTAGAATTGGGTCTATAGGCTTGTGCATTTTACTTTTCTAATGCTATGAATTTTTTATTTATAATTTTCTTAGATCAGGGCCTTCAACTCTATCAATCTTCCTTATGTCATGCTAGAGACATTTATGATGTTGAACCGAATTGGTTTCGCACCTTGATCATGAGACGAATAAATAGGGGAAACAGAGGGTTAGGGTGCTTGTGAAATTTATGGGAACAAAGAACATCAAGGTGGTATAGGAGCTATCTTTCCCTCCTAATGTCTAAGAATATTTTATGCCCTTACTGCAGTATTATAAGTATTTAGTAAATTCCTACACTCCCATGGATTAAATCATGACTGAGATGTCATTGATAACAAAACATCTTTGATGATAATACAGCAAAATCATGTTGGGTTTAGGCACATCAAAAGAGGGAAAAATCCTAAGTCTTCTAAAATATGATGTTGAAACTTCATTCATCTTCTATAGGAGAATTAGGTGTCAACTCGAATTGTTCATCCAATAATATGTCATTTTCTCCTACCAATCATACAAATCTCACACAATCAAATAGGTATGTGAGTTTTTTATCCACAAAATAGTTTCAAAGAGTTGTTCCTATAGCTTATCCCGAGTGGAAATAGATCCAAGTCTCAAGCTTCTATACAATTTATTTTTTTTGCACACTTATGAGAGAGGTTGCAAGTATTACATGATAATTAACACACTACATCATCATGTGTGATCAAATAGAGTGAACAAAAATTTCCTAACTACATCCCTAGATGTGCTCCTGAGATTAGTGACGTTTAGTATTTTCATGTTCTACTAAAGTATGGTTTTTAAAGAGTACCATCCTTTCGGCATATCAGGTTTGCATAGCCAGAACCATTAACTTCACTCCAGTGAAGTTATCAAATTTTCTAAATGGAGGAGGTTCCTAAACTGCCATTGTAGGGCATGTAGGTTGTTCTGTTTTGAGGAGTTGAATCAGCGCACTTTCGTTGGAGGTAAAGAAGCATGAGCAAGATTTACATTCATGGAATGAAATCTCCTTGGGAATAGCTTGGTACTCAAAATAATCTTTAGTTGCTACACTTCTTCTTTTGTGCACTCTATTCTCATGAAAGGTGCTCAGGGCTAAAAACTAAAACAGAGATCTACCAAAAATATTGGGAGTTGTCAGATGTGCTGAAGATGATCCTCCAAAGGATGAAATACTAAGTTCCACTTCAAGAACTCCAGTAATGATGCTATTTAAGCTTTAAAATGTTGCTTTTACCGATCATTACAGAATTTTTATAAGTGTCGGATTCAACTGATAATGCACTGTATCTCATGGATGTTGGTGAAACGAAAATTTTCCAATTTTATCATTACATGGAAATGTCTACAATGCACCACCTTGGGCATTTGAGACAGATCTCCTATTTTTGTTTCCACGGTTTCTCTTAAACTTTAAACTATATTTTCTAAATTTTAACTAACTTTCTACTCCTAATGTTAAAATGGAAATAATTTCGTAAAAATTCCAAGGAATCTAGGGATAAAAGGATAACATGAAATCTATCAACTACATTTGAAGATAGCACTAAGAAAGAGATTTCATCAACACTAAACTGAATTTTAATGATAAAGGAGATGCGTCTGAAGGAGGCTATGCATGAGTATTTGCAACTATTATATTTACCAAATCATTCTCATGAAACACAACCAAATAGACATCAACTACAAGGTCATGTGAATTCCACAACAAGCACGTTTTTTTACAGTGAAGGTCTACTGGAAGGACAGTAAACATGTTAGGGGATAGTCACTTCAAAACTTAATGCTTCTATCTACTTCTAGAAATACATAGAGAACCTGCAATGGCGAATGATAACAAAAATCTAGATTTGATGATAAAAATTAGCAACAACAATTTGAGATTAGCACATGAAAATAGGAAAAATCCAGAGACAAATAAAATATAGAAAATAATTGAGTAATTTCTATTGAATAGGAAGGGCATTTTATACAATTTCTTGCTCCTATAATCATGGAGACAAGTCTTATCTTTTTATCCCCAAATCTCTCCTCTATTCCCTAGTCTTACTCCCACACCCCTATCTATGAGTTATACATGACAACTATTTATGCACACTTATGATTTATTTAAATATTAAATAATACAATTATTTGAACCATATTTTCACACTATGAACACTTATTTCTTAACATTCACCCCCTTAGTGTTAACATGGGTGAGTTATGTCTAGTACCTGCTCATGTTCTACAATTCAATGGTTTTCAAAGAGTACCATCAACTCCAACAGGTTTTCTAGTTGAACCATTAACCACTCTGTATGTGATTTTCTAAGAGATTCACAAACTCTCAAATTGGTTTTCTAGTGGACCACCAACCACTTTCATAGTAGCGTACATGTTTCCCCATCCACATTTTACAAAAGAGAACAAAATATAGGAAAATATCGGTTCCTAACTACGAACATGAATTATCCATCTATTCTTTATTTACTTCCACACATAATGAAATTAAACACACCAAAAACAACTGAAAAAATATGGCCACCAAAGCAATATTGTGGCCTCATTGATGGTTCTTGACGAGAGGTCGCTAAAACGCCACCTTCCTTTCCATTGCCCCCAGCCTCCATGATGATGTTGCTTAACTCAGAAAATGTAGATTTGAGGCTCATTTAAACAATTCTATTGGGTGTCAGATTCAACCGATAATGCACCCCCTCACTATGGACGTCGTGTGCAAGCGAAAATGTGTTCCAATTAAAAAATTACATAAATGTATTATACACCACTTTTTTTTTTAGATCCCTATTTTTATTTCCACTTTTCTCTTAAACTAGAAACTGGGTTTTTGTAAAATTTTAACAAGCGTTTTCTAGATATTAACTAAAAAAATCTAATAAATTTTGTAATATTTCAAATCTGGGTTTTTTAGATACATTCAATCTATCAAACATTTGTTTAAAAAAAACATTTCACTCAAATTACACATAATTTTGTGCATAGATACAAGACGAATCTGAAGCTAATATAAAATACAATATTGTGCATCTTGTTCTTATCTTTCCATGGAAAAAACAAGACATCAATCATATATCATATGAATAAATTGTGTTCTTTTTACTGTGATGTGTCTACTAAACATTTTCTCACAGGATTCCTTCAACCATCTTCTTCTTCTTCTACACTTGCAGAAGGAAACCTACTCTGATACTAGATGATAACAAAAATCTAGTTTTGGTGATAAAATTTAACAACAACAATTTGATATTAGCACATGAAAATAGGAAAAATTCATACTGTGAGCTGATAGTTGTAATTCTATTTGCGTCTTGGTTCTGATTCCTAGGAACCATGTGAATCCCAAAAGCTTTGAAATCTTCAATCAAACTCCATACCCTTTTTTTATAAGATCTCAATAGATCATTTTTTATGCACTATGAGCTCTTACGCGATGCACTATCAACTCACTATCTCCAAAAACAATCAAGGATTTGATACCCCTTTTTAAGGCTAGTTGAATTGCTTGTACCAAAGCCTGATACTCGACAACGTTATTAGTACAGCTCAACTATAGTCAAAAAGATGAAAAATATTTACTTCCTTCTGGAGAAATCATCATGACACCAGCACCTGCTCCACTTTTACTCCTTGAGCCATCAAAAAATAGTTTCCAAAGTCCTTCAGAGCTGTTTTGGGGCTTGACGAGTTGTGGTATGATCACATCTTCTTCGTGAATACAATATGTACCTAATCCCATCCCTTCTAAAAACAACAAACCAAATTCTTCTTCCACTAATGCTTCATCATATGGGTCATACTAGTGATTTATACTTACCTCATATAGAACACGGTGTATGGGACTTCTTCCACAAGAGTGGTTGGTTCGTGATCAACATCTTCTTCTTCTGGATCATGAAAGGTGTAATTCCGGTTAATCAGATTAGTGGTATGGGGCTCCACATGATTATGACAAATTGGTTTTTCCGTTATAGTCACCTGGTTCTGTATCGAGTCCTAAGAATCATATGTGACCAGTTAGCTGATAGGTAACCACCCATTTTGGTAGTGAAATCTCGTGATAGGAAAATGGTGAAAAGGGGAGGAAGATCGATGACCGATATATCTTGTGTGAATGACAAACTGGGGCATGCATGAATAGTAATATGAAGTCCTTTGACGATTCCCATGGTCTGAACTATTGTTACATCCAACTGAAAAAATCCTCTAGAGATTGACATGTATTGGATTCCTAGCACATCTATAATTTCTTGGGCATGACTGAGCTACTGGCACCAGAATCAATCATGCAATTATGTACCAAATGATCACCAATGATTAGGGAAATATAGAATGGTTGTGGTTTGTTTGTCTTAGCAATACTTTTCCCTTCTGGCTGACACAAACTTGTAGTAGTTACTACTCCATGACCTGATGATCTGTTGGTTGTACCAAAAATTTTCAGAGCCTCTTGCAACAAGTTTCTTTGAGAAGGAATTGAGAGTGCATCCCACATGGTAACACTCAGGTTGGTCTTCTTCATTTGTTCTACAATACTAAAGGGAATTGCTCCTACTTTTCTTATATTTCTTTGGGCATTAGAATCCTCTTTTGGAAAGTTCTTGTTGGGTATTGTGATGCCTGAAGAACCTTCTTTCCTCACAAATTGGCTAGGATGTGATTCTAGTAGTTTCTTTCCCACATATATATCAACTACCACTTGTGGCTGAGGCTGTGAAGTAGATGCTTGATCAGATTTGGAAGCTTGGGATTCCATTTCCCTCTTTTTGGAGTGGGTATTTTCTATGACTGATGAAGAATCAGTATTCAAACCATAGAAATCGTCCTCTTGCCAATTTAGCAAAGTGGTTTCCTCAGGAGCCTGTGCTTGATCAGATGCTTCCTGTGTGGATGAATTTTTTGTTGCCTCTAGTGGAGCAGATACACTTTGAACCATAAGTTCCTGGCTCAGAAATCCATTTGGGAAAATATTTTGATTGTGAGATTGAGAACAAAGATAACACCATTCATAGTCTTGAACTAGATTATTCTGGATTAGGTACAATAGCTCTAGAAGAACTAGCAACAAGGGGATTCCTAAAATTTAGGGGCTTGATGTTTGCTTGACTTGGCTTGATTTTGTGCCTGATTATTCCCTTGAAATGGTGGATGATTTGATTGATATTATTGATTATGTGATTGGTATAGATGAGCATATTGAGATGTTTCCTCTTGAGTGCTATGAGTTCATTCCCAAAAGTTTGTAGCAGTGACTTGACCTCAACCAGATTGTTTGAAGGAATAGGTGCAGTCATAGCTGGTTGGCTAGAAGTTAAGAGAACAGGGGAAATGGTTGGCTGATTACTTGAAAGTTTAGCAAATAAAGGCATGAGAGGTATGGGTGTAATTTTCCCTTCTTGGATCAAAGAGTTATCAGCCCTTATTACAACTTCATAGGCATCAGGTAGTGTGGTCCCTCCCATGGACTGGATCATAACTGCTATATTGTTGTTTAAAGCTCATAAATAATACAAAAATGCATTATTAGGAGAAGACTTTATGAGTGTCAGAATCTTGTTCCAAGTCTTTTGGAATCAGAAGTTGAAATCACTCATGTACTCTTGAGGAGCTCTCTTTATGGTAGTGAGTTGTTCCATGAGTGATAGGTGGTCACTCTTGTCTTTGAACTATTTGCAGAGCTTCTCCCCCAACTCATCCCAAGTGGTTATAGTACCAGCCTCTAACCCATGAAACCACTGAAGTGTTTTTCCCTTGAAGGAAGTATAAAGGAGTCTGACCACAATGTTGTCTTCTATAACATTATGTACTACGCAAATGCTGGCCACATCAAGAATATGTTCCACAGGAGTAATATGAGTTTCCCCTATGTAAAAGGGTAGAATTTTGAGTGCAGCAGCAGGTATAGGATCCCATTGGGCTAATAGAAGAAAATTTCCTACATTGAATGTAGGAAACACTTGGTTCCTCACCATTCTAACAAGAGGTTGATTGTTCCTAGGTGGAGGGAACCTTCCATAAGGAGGAGTTGAATGACCTCTACATGGTGACACTGTAACTGGTGATGTTGAAATGCCTCTTCTTCTTCTTGGAGGAGACAAGGATAACTCAATATGCTGATAATTTCCTTCTCATCTCGTAGAATCTCTTGTCTAAATTCTTCACATAAGTTAACACACTGAGATTCAAAATCTAGAGAAATGGAGTCACCAGGTACTTTGATTCATGCAAGTATGAAGAGAAGTACCAACTATGCCCCACCGGGCATGCCAAAAATTGTTGTCACACGGATAGCACACTCGTTGAATCTTTGAGTGATCTTGTGCAACATTGGAACATCCCCAAGGTGTGACACCTTATCACCTTAGGATGAACCTTCAGAGAAGGTTGGCTTCCTTTGAGACTTGGAGCACTTGATTTAAGATCAATATGCAAGGCTAAAAACATTTGAAAATAACTCTAATCTACTCAATTTATGGGGCTTAAAGTTAGAGATAAAAAAAGAAAAATAAGGTGATGCACCAAGTATATTTAACAGATAGACCTACTTAAATGCACAATCAACACCTCACAACAATATATGATATGCACATGTCTTGCAATCTTCCTCCATCTATGATTGTAAATAATAATGCAACTTTATAACAGAAAGGAGATAACTTTTCCACAACTGATATTCAAAGTAACTATATCATTTTTTCACATAGATTGAAATAAGATAACTGAGATAAAGGTAGATTAACCAATCACATCAAGGAATTAAACATTCACAAGCTATGAATTGATCAATGATTAACACAATAAACCAGATATTTCATGGAAAAATATTGTTCTGAATATAACTGAAAGGCTCAAAGTATCTGAAGCACTCTTCCAAGCTTGAAGAGTAACTCCCCAAATGATCTAAAAGTCTCTTTAAAACTTAATGCATCTAACTATTTATAAGTTCAAGAGGTTGAGCCATTACAACTGAACCTTTAACTAACTAGTTACTAAAAATAGAGTGCAATTAAGTTCAAGGGAACAGGCTCCCATAAAAATAGCAAAGTTGTTGCATGGGTTTGACCAAGTCAACCCTACAACTTTGACTGACTCAGAGCTTTGGAGTCATTCCAACAATGGCCACCAGGCTTAGCTGGGACCTACAACATCTGTTTCTTGTTCAGGTTTCTCCTGATCCTTTTCCCACATAGCCAAATGGTGCTTGTAATTAATGAAACGTTTGATAATTCCTTTTATCTCTTCTTCCTCTGGCCCCACACATAATGATTTATGACATTTGGTGTGTCAACCTCTCTCACAACCTTGACTAGAAGCCTTTTCAACTTGTTCACCACCTTCTTCAGCTAGCTTATGAAATTTGACATGAAACTAATATGTAAATTGAATTAATATTGAAAGTTTTAGTTACCTCATCATCCTCCTTAACTAAACCTTTGAAAATTTCTTTAATCTGATCAATCAGAAGAGCATCAATATTCTCATTGAAGAATTTACAGTTGATGTTATCAAACTCCTCTGAAATGTCACTTAGTCCATCCACTATTTCAAACATGTTTATCCTCCAATTTCTTGATTAAATCCTGCAACACCTGAGATCTGAATTCCATGGCCTTTTGATACTCAAAAAACTTAGAGACATTATCAATTACACCCTCCTGGAGAAGTAGATCTAGATTCATATCTCTAATTTCCTCCCAAGTAGTCAAATTCAGGTTCAAATTATTAATATCTTCAGAGAGGATTTCATCTAGCTTCTGAATAGAAACTTTCTCCATCTGCAAATCATTGTATAGTTCCACAACTATTTTGATTAAAGGGTTAGTCTCTTGGAGCATACACTCAATCCACCCATCCACTGATCATCCCTTCTGACCTATCTTCTCAATTTCATGATATGAGATATCATCAAGATGGGAAGAGATAGTCAGAGCAGTCATAGTTGAAGGATCTGTGGTTGGAGTAGGTTGTGTGACTTTCTTCAAAAGAGCAGTGAGATGCTCAACCTTTTCTTTCAATTCATCCTTAGAAGCCTTATCTTTGTCATAATTTTCTAACAAATTCCCAAGGGCCACTTGAACATCCTGTTTTGCAACCTCATGTATTTCCTTTCCTAATGAAAACCTAGAGATTTGATAATATGCTGCAGTAATGGTTTCTTTGGTTTTTCCTTCAGTGGGGGTGGCTATCTCCATGAACCTTTCTCCTGACTGGCTTACTGATAAGTTAGAAACAATATTTGGTCATTTGGCCTGCCTCTTTGGAGTGGGTTCCAACATGCTCAGATCAATCACATCTATGAGGGGCACCTTCTTCTTTTTCTTGGGGGTCTGGTGATATAGCCATTCAGGTATAGCAGATGCAGATGAAAGTGGCATGGTCATAGCTGAACTTGGAGCACTGGGTAAAATAATAGCACTGGGTACAACAGTTGAAATGGAAGTGGTAATGATAGATGGTGTGGGAGTTAGAATAGCTTTGGGAGTAGATGAAATGGGACTGGAAATGGAAATGGAAGGAAATGGAAGTTGCTGAGAAAATGGAGTGGAAAGTGGAGACCCAATCATCTCTCCAACTGAGAGAACAGGAAGGGATGAGAAAACTTGGGCCATAGATGGAGATGGAAAAGTAGAGATGAGCAGAGGAGTGGTAGACAATGATGGAGGTGGTGGAGCTGAGGATGGTGATAATGGTAGTGAAAGAGAAAGTGGAAAACCTTGTGATACAACCAGAGAAGCACTAACATCAATAACTTCAGATACTTTCACTATAGAAGACACAACCTTGGTAGTAGGGATTTTTGCAAGAGAAGAACCACCAACAACAAATGAGATCTTTCTTGGAGTTGTAGTGGCCTTCTGAGTAGACCTCTTACCTTTTGTAGGTGTAGGAAAACTTAGGGTTGGTTGGGATTCTATTCTTATAGGTTGGTCTAACCCTTTGGGTGAGATTCCCAAGGTAGCTAACCAATCATATGTTCTTTGCAAGATGGGCCCCACCCTTTCCTTTGTATTAGAACATTCTTCTTGATACCAATCAATCCATGGTAATGGTTGATTAGCAATGTTATCACTCCTATAAACTGGGTCAAGCACATCATCATCATCTTTGATTCCATCAGGAACATCTGCAATACCATATTGTTTAACTTCATCAAGAGTTAACCTTTCAAACTCTCATTGTCTAATGATGACCTCATCTCGACAGTGGATCCAGATATCTTCTAACTGAGGAACATGGGAACTGGCCAACCCTGTTTCGCTAAATTTTCCCCAATAATCAAAGTTAGTTCTAGGGTGGAAATTTTCACAAGGTAACTTCAGACATTTCTCCATCGACATTATTTTCCTTGTAAATACTAGCACAAGTGTATCCTCCAATTGAAATGGGAAATTGGAATCTTACCTTATGTCATTTATTTTGAATCTTATGATAATCCAATAACTGACAAACCAGTTCTAACAAGACCCATTTATCAGTTGGGCATCTTGGTAATTTATTAGGAGCACCTAGGAAACCTGGAACCCTGATGTATGTAAATGTTGGGAATTGGAGATATATGGCTCCCCATTCCCTTACCTCCTTGAAAGCTTCATCATAAATTATGTGATTGTACAAATTCTTATCAAAATGATAAAGGAAGACAACAAAAAAGGCATCATTAACTCTGTGGAAATGTTTATTTCCTTCTTCCATTGTGAGTTGAGGATAAAACTCATAAATCTGTGAAATGCTCCTAACACCCTTTGTATTCAACCCATTAAATTCTCCCATGGCAATTGCCTCATAGACGAGGAAATAATTTCGAAGTCAAGACATTGCCCAACTGAAAAAAAATTGAACTACTAATATGTTCTCCCCATCTTATAAACTCCTTATGTTTCTTAATGGTAGCAATGTAAAGAAACATCCACTCTTGAAATTCTCTTGCTGAAGAGACCTGAAACTCTACTCAAAAGCACAATAAGGTCATTGACTTCCTGGATGAAGTCTGAGTGGAACAATGTTTTGGGGAGCTTAGTAACATTCTTGGCCAAATAATTCTTCATCATGATCTTTGTGCATAGTTCAGATTCCTTATCCCAGTATTCAATTGCAGCCTCTGGGGAAATTGTTGCATATTCCTTGACATCTAGAAGTTTGAATAAGTCTTCAAAAAAATTGGTGTCTAGCCTAATCACAACTTTACCATCATCATCCTTTACTGATTTAGAGGCCTTATCAAAGTGAGTTGTTGTAGCCAAGACAAACTCAGGGCAATGCATGGATGAAGGAAAACTAGTAGTGAGAGCAAGCCCACTGTCAAATATGGCTTGCATCCAAGATTTTTTATTACGGGCTTTTAGTCTTTCCCAGAATTCTGGCATATCCAACTGTCCCAAGTCTGTGTCTCCAATGTTTCCCAAATCTGAGGATAGGCATGTATGAGGGGAAACTCCTAAGAAGGTATACTTCATCTTTTCCTTTCCTTTTGATGAAGAAGTTGACATCAGTTCAGGGTTCGGAACCTGATCGAACCTTGAAAATTTTATAGAAACAATTTTGAAGACTCTGAAACACCAAAGTCTGAAGGTTCGAAAACAAAATCTCTGAAAAAACAATCTAATTCTAAAAAGATGAAGCCTGAAACTCTAAAAATCAAACTCTTCAGTTCTCAGTTCTGAAACCTGAAAAAGCACACCTCCAAAAGTCTGAAAAGCAACAAGTTCTGAAGGTCCTGAAAAGCAACTAGTTCTGAAGGTCTGAAATGATGCTAACTCTAAAAATGAACTCTGAAATCAAACTCTCACAGTTCTAAAATTTGAAACACACCTTCTGAAATGTAGACCTCCAAAATAAGACCTGAAAAAACACACCAACAAAAGCACACCAACTCCAAAAGCTAAAGGTTCCAAAGATCTGAAATGAGGTTTTTTCAAAATCCTTGGGTTCGATGAGACTCGATGCCTACATGATTCGAAGCTCACAAGATTGAATGAAATACCAAACAACATGTTTGAAATGAACAAAAATGAACAATGAATCGACAGTGGCTTCCATGTTTAAGAAAGAAGAAAAAGAATGGAAAGGAACAACAAACAAAACCATGGAAATCTAAACCAAAAATATTAAAGAAAACCCAAAAAATTACCTTGAAAGTGATGCCTAAAAAGTATGATATGGTGCAGTAAAAATTGAGGTGTCAGAGTGAAAGTCAGGTGAAAATGATGGGTGAAAATCCAAGTTTATATAGGTAAACCTGAAATTAATGCCTGAAATCCAACACGTGTGGGGTGGTTGGGAATTAAATGTTATGCAGAGAGTCTGAAATCTGAAATGCAAGTGTGACCATTCTAATGTGAAACCTAAAGTCCGGAACCCAAAAGACTGAAGTTCCAAAATTTCAAAACTTCAATATTTCAGACTTTGGAAGTCGGGAATGAAAATAGCCCTAGGTGTAAAGTGAGACTTCAAAACCTGAAAACCTGAAGTTTCAAAATTTTGGAACTTTGGACTTTTGGAGTTTGGAACTAAAACATGAAAAAATGATTGAAAATGTCAAAGAGAACTCTGAAACCTGAAATCCTGAAGTTCTGAAATTTTGGAACTTTGGGATTTCAGACTTTGGAACTTAAGAAAATTTTTACTTGCAAATGACACAAAACCCAAAGTAAGAGAACCTCCACATTCCGAAGTCAAAAATTTCAGACTTTGTGAAATTCTTGATTACTTGAAAAACTTAGGAAAGAAATTTCACGGAATGGTAGAATTTTTTTAAAACTACCCTCCCATTAAAGGTAACTTAAATTTCTTCCTGAAGGTGGCTGCTTACAAGCTGGCTTAGAATTAATACCACTTATTATACAAATAACTATGTTCCCACCTGGTGGTGGCAATTGATTTTACACGTGTTTCACCATGACTTTCCTCATTCTTTGTTCCATCCTGATCATCCATAAAACTGTAGCAAGCTCTAAACATGCAAAGTAATGAGGATCATTGCATTCCATTGAAATATCTTTCTCACTTTCAACATATTCTTCTTAAGACCTTAAGACCTTCAGTGCCAATAGTGTTGAAAAAAATTTCTCTTCCCCTCCATTCCTAGCCCCCCCCAACTCTTCTTTACATATTATTTGGTTTTCATCTCCTCCTTTTGCAAAATTTGAACCATCTCATCCTCCCAATCTAAATTAAACCAATCTTCAAAAAATACGGAATTATTTGAATTGGTTGGAGAAAAGGTATAAACAAGGGGTTGTTGGCTTGTTGCATGCATGAGAAGAGGTGTTTGATGCTCAATAGACCTATTTTGATCACTTGGAGAAGCCAAATGACCCTCTAAATCATAACCCCTACTCTGTTAATCTTCACTTTCCAAAACAATTACTTGGTTTTTTTCCTAAAATCTTATTGTTTGGATTATTGCATGGGTTTTCCTCTCTCTCCAAAATTATCATACCTATCTTTCTACCAACCTTATAGAATAAATTGTTTTAGTGATTGTTGGGTAGAAGGTAGGGACTACATATGAAATACCACAACTCCTAGAAACATTAGTGCAAGGTCTTGGGAAGTTTGGTAGTGCTCTGGGTGGAGATGGGAGGGATGTTTACAATGTTTGGGGAATGATTTGGGAATGACAAAATTGTAAAACATCAAATGAAGGATAAGGAAGAAAAGAATCTTCCTAATTTTGACAAGGAATGATGGATTTTTTTCTTTATTTTCAATGGGGAAGGAAGAATTATAGGTCACGAAGGAATAAT
Source organism: Taxus chinensis (assembly GCA_019776745.2). NCBI lineage: Eukaryota > Viridiplantae > Streptophyta > Pinopsida > Cupressales > Taxaceae > Taxus > Taxus chinensis. The sequence goes on from JAHRHJ020002275.1 coordinate 142,543, forward strand.
TGCAAAAATAGGGATAGGTTTTATTTTTCCAATCTAAATCAGTATCTTCTCAACTTGTGATAAAATGGAAAAAGGTTGAGGAAGACTGTTTCCCCTAATGACTAAATCAATACCACTAAATCAGCATCAAAGGATCTAAAATAATACAAGAATGCCATACCCTTTGAGGGTTTATATTCTTGAGTGATTATGTGTCAGGTCCTTATGAATCTGATGTTGACATCAGGGATAAATTCCATTAGAGCCCATTGTATCTTGTTGAGATGTTTCATGAGGCAAGTAACATTTACATCCTCCTTGAATCGGTTGTGAGGTTTTTTTTTCTCCCATGTGATTCCATGTGGAAATGGTTTGTGGAGCCAAACTATTGTACCAATATTTTTCTTTTCCTTTGAATGATGAAACCATAATTCTAAGGTAAACATTCTCTTCTGTGGCATTATGAATTGCACAATGGTTTGAAATATCCTGAATTTTATCAATAGGATATTGATCTCCATTTCTATATAAAAGGGGTAGAGTTTTCAAGTTTTTTTAGGGATAACATCCCATTGCTGCAAATGAAGATGGTTGGAACTAAAATGAGGGAATGAAAAAACTCCTTAGAGAGCCATGACTAGAATCTAAACATTAAAAATGAAAGGAAGAATAAATGGAAAGGTATGCAACTAAGATAGTGGGCTACTTAAATCAGTAGAGTCATCAGAGATTATTGAAATTTTCCTCCAAAGGATGAGATTTCAACAATAGCATATAAAAATTGATGAAATGAAGATGTAGACCAAAATACACACCTATGAAATGTATATCTATCACATGCTTGTCCCACCAAGTGTGCCAAAACTGTTGTAACTCAAAATTTCACCCTAGATATGATTGTTGAGGATCATGAACTCTAAGGAAACATGGGACTGTCTCTTAGTTGTGAGACCTGCGAACTGAGATAGACCTTTGGAGAAGGTTGACTTCCTCTATCTAATCCTAATGCAAAACTACTCCTAGGAATTGAAATTAAACTATCTAACTCTACTCTAAAACTCCAAGGGTCCCAGAGATTTCTTACTTAGGCGTGACCCTTTGCACACTATCCATTTTACCATGTATGTACCCCTTCACACCTTTCCTTGTGCCTGTAAAAAAAATCCTCGTGTGTAGCTTGTACTTAGTCATTTTCATTCTACAACATTACCTCGCACTAATTTCAATTTTCGTCCTCAATAATACTTTTGTCTAACTTGTTTCTCCAAATAATGTATGAATAATTAATTAAATAATAAATAATTCAATGCCCAAAAAGAATCATCCCACCTATCAGAAGTAAAATCAGGCCCAGGTTGTTGGAAATTTTTTGGGAACTCAACATCTATCTCACTCACTAGTTGTTTCCACTCATCCAGTTTTTTCAATGCCTTCCCATGCACTTCCTTTACAATTCTTTGTATTTGGTCAGGCACCAACTCTTCAACTCTACTCTTGAGATCTTGAATAACCACAGTCAATTCCACGTACAATCCCTCAATATCATCCATATGGTCCAACACCATATTCTGAGATCTATCTTGGACTTGATTACCTCTTTTGGTGTTGTTGTCTCGGCCATAACTTTAGTGCTCTCAGTCTTAGTTGTGGGCATATTTCTTCAATAGTCCTAAGTAATACCTCTTCATAAACCATGTGTGCATCAAGAATAGGTTCACATTTCTGGCACTTCTTAAAGGCCAAGTCATCCTTACCACTCTCCTCTTTGAGTTTTGTGAACTCATCCTTAAGTTCAGTAATCATGGCCTCAACAGAAATTTTGTTTCCTTCCTTCTCCTTTATTATCTCTTCTATTGTCGGCCTTGCGCCACTTTTAATATTCACCAGAAGCATGTCATCTAGATCTTCCAAGTACTCCATTTCATCATCATATCCACTCCGAGATTGTCTCACCAAGGTTGGCTAATGAACTAATATCTACTTCACCATCATGTCGGCCTTATCATATGCCTCTTTGGTCTACTTCTATTCTCCTTGGAGATCTTTCTTCAAATTTTCGACCTCGCACTCCTCTTTATTAACTTCCTCCAAGGCATTCACTCCAATATCCAATTTTCTATGCATGACATCTGTAGCCATTTTATTCAAGTATTTTCATTCTTTTTCATTTGTTAAGTACATAGAGTCTATTGCCTTGTACTTTTTCCCTTGCTCACTCTTCAAGTCTATAACATTGATGGAGTTATTTCTCACCTCGAACTCAAGCTCTTATGCATGTATGTGCAAGTACCATCTTAGCATCTTCCTATTTCACAACACTCCTCCATGTTTTTCCATCAGTTCTCAGGAATATAACTTTTCATTTGGCACCATGCTCTTGAATAGCACCCTTAGGACCTTTTTAAGGTCATCCACAAAATCCATATATGGCAACCTGAGTGTCCATATGTTCCTCACCACCTTTGTCTTTATCCTTATCTTCTTTGGAGTAGAATCACATTCACTTATCCTAAATCATGCACCCTTTTCTTCCCTGATAATATAAGTGTCATCAGCTTCCTTTTCCTTATGCGCCTCCTCCTGCACAGGTGTCTTATTTTTGGGAAGACTTTTATTTACTTCTTCCTCTATGGTGCGTGAATTCTTTTGATCCTCAACATTCTTCCTGGAAAACTTTTCATCCCATTCATGCTCAAGATCCTCTCACAAGGTTTCTCCTTTCACCTCCTTATCATATTCTTCACTGGTTTTTGTGTTAGAGAAATTTTTCATTCTTTCGTGTTTGACATTTTCTTTCTTTGTGTTATTCTTAGGCGGCTAAGACGTTTCGGAATTACTGCTACTTCTTCTCCTGTAATACATCTTCTTCCACAGAGACTGATCAAGTCCACCTTCCTCTTCTTCCTCTTCCTCAGGACTGGCTTTGCGCATTATTTTAAGGGGTGGTACCATGGGTCTTCCAAGTTATGGAAAGAATGAATCTATAACTTCCATCTCTACTCCACACTGGGTCTTCAAGCTCAATACCATGAAGAATCTGCATATCATCCCCTTTATGGTAACATTCAACTAGGGGCTCAAATCTAACATGCCTAGATCTAGCATCTCTAGATATGTAGGCCTTGAGTCATACCTGTAGGTCGGGCATAAAATATGCAAGTTTGAGTCAACCTTGTCAACATCAAATGTTAAATTTTATGCGTCCTTTATCTTGTTTACTGCACACTTGAAGTACTGGGAAGTGAATGTAAATGGAAGCTTACACCAAGGGCCCATTTCCCCATCCTTCATTCCAAGGATAATTTTAGTGCCGAATATTCGTAATATGGCGAATATTCCATTTTTAAAATTTTTGAAAAGGTGAATTTTCTAGCGCGGGTCGAGTGACACTGTTTGCCTAAAAATTACAGTTTAATTTTTCTTAGGGGTCGGCTTCGCCTACCCTTGAAACTATCCCCTATATAATCCTATATTATTCGCTAGGTAGAACACTATTAGCTGAACTCATACAGACCTGGGGGCATATGTAGTTGTCAAGTACAGTAAACATGCGACATGGAGAGTTTGTGGAGGCATGCAGATGCGCGAAAATGAGTTTGTTGACGCGTGACAGGGAGAGTTTGTTGACGCGTGACAGGGAGAGTTTGTTGACACGTGACATGGATATTTTGTTGACGTGCAACCAGGAGTGATGGAGGCTAGTAGACGCATGACAATAGAATATTTGTTGTGATGCATGACACGGAGATTATTATCATTTGTTATGAAACCATCATGGTGCCAGGCTGCAGACACGCGTTATTGTCATGAGATTTGCTGACCTCATGTCACGTGTCAACAAAGGTGGTTGACGCACGTCAATAAACCTCATTGACGCACATGACAAAAACCTTGTTGACGTACGTGTCAATGGGGTTGGTTGACACACATCAACCACCTTGTCAGCCTTCTGTCCCACCACTTAAACATTAGGCAAAAAAATTTCCATGCCAGACCCCCAAAAAATTCACCTTCCCGTGAAACCGGTTCTGGGGATATTCACCAAGTATTTTCCACCTCTTATTTCCATGAGGTCTCTTAAAATGAACCCTACTTCATTCTATACTGTGATAGGATATAATGTTGCATCACTATGAATCTTACCTACTCTCCAACCTTAGTAGGTATCTCACATGAAATATGCCACTCATTCTCAAAGTATCCTCACAATATTATATACCACTTATTAATTCTTTCCTTATACACATTTGAAATCATGCCATCACAAGTATAACCAAAAAATTACATCATAGGAAACTTGTTCATAGGTAGGTAAACCCACATATCATTGTTTGGACCCTCTGGAACTCCAATCTCCCAAAAGATAATGAGAATGAGGATTGAGCCTCATTTATCTTGGCTCCTTCTTCGTTTTGTGCCTTGGCCTCCTTAATGATTCCATTTGCAATGTATTGTACAATGTTATAGTGGGTTCTATTTTCCATTTTGTGTGCAACATATAAAAACTTCTTGTTCACATATGTCCACCTCTTTGAGTCACCCAATTTTCAAATAATCATCCTAGCTACAACCCTTTTTGTAAGATCTATTATCTTAATAATAGTCATAGCTCTTCCTCTTTTTCATACTGTGATTAAATGGCTAGAATGTTGACCTAAAACCTCAACAACTAATGTAACACTTAGGTAAAATCAAGCTTTATAAAGGATGTACGTGGGAAATACACCACCACTATGCTAAGAATAGAAATGTAAATAAAAGCACATAGATATTTACTCCAAAAACTCCAATCTTTATTTATTAATAAAATGCATTACATCATTCTAGTACATATATATTCCTTTACATTCTCTCTCTATACTCTCATACAAAATCTCAAAATGGAAAACTCGCATAAGTCTTTCATGAGGCACACCTATACAATACATTAGTTACAATAAATATACAAAATACAATATGTTTCAAAAGACACTTCTTTTGACTCATGCCTCTGTTGCTTATGTCTCATACTGGTGTAATTTATCTTTATTCTATAGTTTGATATCGACTTCCATGACTCTTTTCAGTGTTATGTGGCTTTTATTTAGCTTTTGCATCTTCCTTAGTGTATCATCAACTTTTTCCGTTATTATGTGGCATCTTATTCTTCCATGCACATCATCTAGATTTGTGTGGAATTTCCTTAGTTTATGCACAGTTTCTCTATGTCTCGTGGATCCACCTTTTATGAACGTATTTTACTTCATCTCATGGATATCTCCTTAACTTCGCGGCTTATCCAAAATTTGATGAAGACTTCTATCAACATTATCCCCCCTCTTAAACTTTTTCTCATCCTCGAGACAACAACTGATGAAGACTCTTGTATTTCCTCCAAAAATTTGTTCCAAAAAAAATCTGAGTTGGGCATCAACCACCAGGACTTAAATGTCTAGACGTAAGGAAGGGTTCCCTTGCTCAACTCTCTTGGCTAGATTTATGGGATGCCTGAACTATAGAGGCATCAACCTCCCTAGAAAACTTAGACGTCTGATATAAGGAAAGATTCCCTCACTCGACTCCCCCGACTGGGTTTGTGGGATGCCTCGGCCTTCTAAGCCCTTAAGGTGTACTTTACAGCATATATTTTGTTATTTGTGGAAGAATATTATTTTCATACTTGAACCAAGAATCCAAATGGTTATTCACATTTCTATCCATTCTTACCAAGTTTTGTATTCTCTTGAATGAGTGGAACTAGTTATGATGGAGTGGGATGTGTCTGTACCTTATTCCATCAATCTTTTGTAGTTTTAGTTTCTTGTTACATCTGCACTAATGCTTTGTCCAATATGCTACTACATTCTTGCATGTCATATATCTTCTCTTTTCATGCCCATTGTTGGTTGTGATATTTATTCATGAGTTTCACCAGTTTCTTCTCTCTCTCTGTACCATCTTTATCTTTTGAAATATCATTTTCTAAGGACGCTTTGTGAATTTCCATGTTCTAAGTTTCTCCATTTACACCTTGTCTTCCATGGTCATACTTGGCCATCCAACAATATATGTATAGTATACAATGGCATTGTACATATCTATTTCCATCTTTGTTACCATGGTTTGTAGTTCACTTCTTTTTTCCAATTTTCTCCTATATGTGTTTGATGACTTCTGACTTGTGTTCATCTATAGTTTTAGTTTTGCAGATCTCATTATTTTTATCCCTCCAAGTTAATGTGGTGTTCCTGTACAATTTATCCTATCAATGTATTATTGTGGTTGATGATCAACTTGCATTTGAGAAATGGATTCTTTCTTTTTCTCCTTCCATGGTTAATGCAGTGTTCCTTTAAAATTTCATTACTTTGTAGTGGCCTTCAATGATCAGAGCTTAGGATCAATCTTGATTTATGGCTTATCTGTTTTTATGGAGAGTATTTTCTACATTGCTTCTTTAGTTCCACATGCACCTTTGCATCCAATTTTTAGTAGCATTTTGCTCTAATACTTTACTGCAAGTGGATTTTTGTAATGGAGTGAGTTTATCCATGTTGACTTGGACACCCTCTATTGTTTGTTCCATAACTCCTTTTTGCAGTTGGATTGATTGTGCCTATTTCCTTTGCAGTAGAGCTTTCTTGATTTTCATTAATGGGTATCTAGGTGCTTGTGTAGACACTATACTACTGGAGGAGGAGCTTTGTGAAGTCTATCTTTCTTGTGCCTCTTGTGCCTCTTTTTCTTTTTCTTCCTTCTCCTTTTCCTCCTTTTCTTTTAGTGCTTCTTCTTCCTTCTTTTTCTTGTCTTCTTCTTCTTTCTTATTTTTCCTTTCTTCTTCTTCCTCCTTTTCTTTTCTTCCTCCCTTCTTTTTTCTTCTTCTTCTTCTTCCTTCTTTTTCCTTTCTTCTTCTTTTCTTTTCTTTCTTCTTCTTCTTCTTTTTCCTTTCTTCTTCTTCAGTTCCTTTTCTTTTCTTCTTATTTTTGTTTTTAGGTGGATTCTTATGTCTTTTTTGTTTCTCTATTTTCTTCTTCTTTTCTTCTTCTAGTTCTTTTTTGTATTTTTTCTTTCTCTTTTCTTTTTTTTCTTTTTTACCTCTTTTCTTCTTTCTATTTTCTCTTTGCTTCTTCTTTTTCTTTCTTTTCTTTTCTTTCTGTTTTTCTTTTGTTTTTCTATCTCTTTTGCTTTTGTTTTCTTTTTATTTATGTTTTTTTGTTCTTTTATTATTCTTTTTTAGCTACTTCTGCGGATTTTGTTTTTCCTCTTCAATTTTCTTCTTCTTTTCTTCTTCCATTGTTGCCTCTGTAGTTTTTGATGTCCTATTTTCTCTTTCTATTCTTGTTTCATTTAGAAAATCAATAAGTTCTTCTACTTCTTTAAACCATTGTTGTTCTTCTGTAGTTTTTTCTTTATAACCTTCAATTGTGATATTTCCTATTGAAGGTCCTTTAAGTGGCTTGTTTCTTCTACCTTCAATCTGTTCTTGTATCTCCTTTATTAATTCACCTAGAAGTAGGCTCATAATATCTTCAAGAACAAAGCCAAAATTTTCTAAGTAATAGACTATTACCTCAACTATTTCCATTTGTTGTTTGGCTATGCTCACCACATATTCTTGTGCTAACTGAGAGATACCTCTTGGAGATAAGCATTTCTGATAGTATATGTAGGTTATTTTTGTTAAACTTGTCTCTATCCAAGGCTTCATGTCTTTTGATACATGTGGTATTCCTGGATCTTGTGGATGTGGTGGTGAGGGAGTATATTCTTCATCTTCTTCTTCGTCTGACCCTGAAATTTCTTCTATCTCTTCATATTGTTCTTCTTCTCTTGCCTTGTTCACCATGGCTTGTTTTAGATTTTCTTTTTCAGCTAGGGATTTCTTTTTTTGGTAATGGGTTTTTGAACGGCAAGGGATTTCTTTCTTTTATATGTTTTGGATGTCCTTCCACTTGTTTGATTTTCCTGATGGTGTAAATTATGCTTGTATTCCTCAAAGGTTTCTGTAATCACATCATCAAAACTAGGAAGAGTGGGTTTCCTAGGATCCACAAGATATGCTTTCAGTGCTTGTATTGATGTTTCTACTACCTCATCTGAAGCTTCATAGGGTAATGGTGGTACTTGACCTATCCATGGAACTAGTGGTTTGATAAAAATATAGTTAATGTCTATAATAAACATTACTTCATGTTCATACTTGGCCACTATTTGTTATGATACCCTAGATTTATTTGTAACTATCTCCCTGATCTTATTTGTCCATTTAATGAGGTATTTTGTTTGAGTGATTGCATCCATAGTTCTCATGTGTTCACATATTTGTTCTTCCACATGGGTATCTAATTTCCAATCTACAAATTCCTCTTTTTGTGGAAGTGTTTTTGTGAAGTACATTGCCAAACATATGAGTATCGAGCCATAACAGAAATTATGTTTTCCTTCTTTAATTATCTTCACATTATCATGAAATTTTGTGTAGCTAATAATTCAGTTATGTTATATTTAGAATGGGCCATAACCATATCTAATGCCAATTGTGACTCACCCCATGGGGTCCATCCTCTCTATTTGTATGATAAATTTTTAAACAAATGGATTTTGTGGCATACCTCAAAGTAGGGTTTTGAATATTTGTAATTTTGATGCCCCTTTTGCATGTTGTGATGCCCATCACCTTCGATGTGTATTTCAGTGGGGTTTTATTCTTTGTTAATGTGGACTGCCCTTTATCCCATAACCTAGTAACCCTAGCCATTACTTTAGTGGTAATTTGATATGGCTGGTCCAGAAAAATCATCTGATTATGCAGAAAACTGAGAAGAACCTTAATTTCCCTATCTTCCCTGTTAAAATAGAAGATTCTACTCTATGCATCTAGTTTCAATTCCACAATGAATTTTGTGTTTCTCTTGTACTCTTCTTGTTGAGTAGTTAGATTATCACTAGCAATAATGCCCTGTCTACCTCAAGTCTCGTATGATAATATTTGACACTAGGTGAATGAATGTACTTCTATAAATCCCATGTATGTGTGACTTTGAATGGAATGTGTGAAAATGCACCCTCTGGATCGTGTTTGTATGATTTCACAGAATGCTTTTCAAATTTGGGTCATGTGAATTCCTCTTGTGTAGCTTCAATTGGAGTATCCATAACTTCTTCTCGATTTTCTCTAATTCTGCCCTAGCTCACTTTGTGGTTCTATTTTCTTGATCTCTTTGTATGCTTATAATGCCTTAGCTTTTTGTAATCTCCTTATATAATTTTCATTTCCACCTACCACATTTATTGTTTCCGCAGAGGGTCGGCTTCTTTCTATGTTTTACATTTTTTGCTTCATTTGGTAGATTTCCTTGTTACACGGTTTGAACATGGTTTTTACGTGGATTTTATTTTCTTTGTTTCATAGTTTTTTCGTATCTACTTCATTTCGTGGTTTGTTTTATTTCTCCTTGTTTGGTGGTTTTTTATTTCTTTTTATCGTGGTTTCATCTTTTCTTTATATCATGGTTTTCATGATTTCCTTCTTTATGTGGTTTCTTTTACTTTTTTTTTTGTGAATCTTTTCTTACTTCTTTCTTTTGTGGAATGCTTTTTTTGGTGACTTTATTATCTTCCTTTATTTTGCATGGATAATTCTTCCTGCACGGTTTTTCTCTTCCTTTATTGTGTGGGTATGCTTCCTCCACAATTTTAGTTTTTCTTCTCCTTTATTAAGGGTATTCTACCTCCCTTGATTATTTTCTCACTCTCCTTATCCAGGGTAGAACCCTTGTGGGTTTTCATCCTAGGCTGGTGACCTATCTTTATTACACGGGTATTTATGATTTTCAAATAGGTGGTGTTCTTATTTTTTCTCTTTTTTTTTCTTTTTCTAAGGGTAGAGATGCGCTCATGGGTTTTTAACCTACCCCTTGACCTACCCATCAAATTTCCAGTTTTCAAGTAGGTCAGTATATTTATTTATTTTTTTTTTCCCACCTTTTTTATCTTTTTACTAAGTTACATAAATCTTGAGCCTTGCTCCATTTACATGTCCAGGAAGTTCTTTCGTTTGTAGTTTTACTACTCCTGAAGGTAATATTTCCTTGATGATATATGGCCCTAGCCATCTGACCTTCAACTTCCCAGGGTATTTGTATTTACTATCATATAGTAGTACTTGATCTCCAATATCAAATTAATTTTTCTTTATATGGTGGTCATGCCATGCTTTCTACCTTCTCTTCTCTTGTGTTTGGTTATACGCAGCAATAAATCTCTTTTCATCTAATTTCTCTAGTTCTATCAGTATTTCATGTAGAGAATCATCTTCTGTCATCTTGAATGCTACTGCAATCCTCAAGCTAGGAAGAACAAACTCTATGGGAACCGCAGTTTCCAATCCATATACCAATCTGAATGGAGAATACTTTGTCAACCTCTTGTATGTTGTGTGGTATGCCCATAGAGCAGCAGGTATCTTCAAATCCCAATCAACAGTTTGTAATGAGAAAATATTTGTTAGGACCTTCTCCAATACCTTATTGAATGCTTCTACCATTCCATTTTCCTTGAGGGTGGTATGGAGTGTTTCTATGATGATTGATCATGAACCCACTCAACAATATTTCTTGGATGGTTTCATTTACAAAATTTTACCTTGATCACTGGTGATACTCAATGGGCATCCAAATCTTGTAATTATGTTTTCATACAAAAAATTTAGTTGTTTGTCTTTGTAGTACAATATTTTTTGGGGACCGCCTCTTCCCTCCTTGTCAAATATTTTTTTCTCGTGATGATGTCCCTTTCTTAGGAATGTATGTCTACTAGTTTAATTGGTCCTATGAAATCAATAGTCCATTTCTCAAATGGGGCTAGTGCCAAAACATGTCTTAGTGGCATTTCATCTCTTGCATTAGGGTTTCCCACTCACAGACAGATGTCACATGTTCTAGCATGCTTGTGAGCATCTCTAAACAATGTAGGCCACCATAGTCTGCCATCATCACTTTCCTTGTTGTTTCTCTCCTCCTCTGTTATGTCCACCAACAATTCCTTCATGTGCTTCTATCAAAACATTATTCCTTTCATGTTCTAATACTACTCTCCTCAAGACATCATCTTGACCCTTTTTATACAATTGTCCCTAAATTAAGGTAAAAGGGAATGCTCTACTCAACAAATTCTTCTTCTGTTGGGTATAATCACTTGGAAATTCTCCTGTATGTAGCAGCTGAGAAATATCATCAAACTCTTTTGGTATGGCTTCGATTCAAAACAAGTGTGATCTAGGGAAATCATCATCAATAGGCCTTCATCTTCTCCATTCTCAATTCTTGACAAGTATTCTAGACCATTGTTGAGCTTTCTCAGTTTGACAACTACTGTAAAATCAAATTCTTGAAACAACATCAACCATCTACAAATTATTCCTTGTAACATTGGTCTGTTTATAAGATACTTTAATGGTTCATGATCAATGTAGAATGTAAAGGACATGGCTAATAAATATTTTTATACTTCATTAGAGCATACACCATACTTAAGGCTTCTCTTTCTATTGTAGTGTAATTTCTCTCTATTTTTGCCAATTTTTTGCTAGCAAATGCTACTGGATGGTCCATCTTCTCCCTAGGATGTGTTAAAACAACTCTAATCACTATTCCATATGCATCCACATGGACATGGAATGGTATCTTCCAATCAGGAAAAATCAAAATTGGAGCATGAAGAATTTTTTCTTTTAGAATTTCAAAGGCATCTGCACATTCTTTCGACCAAGGAATTTGCTTATTTGTTCTTTTCTTCAATAATTCTTCTAGAGGGGCACTTATTTCTGCGTAGTTCCTTATGAACTTCCTATGATAACCATTGTAGCCTAGAATTGTCCTCACCTCCTTTTGAGTTTTTGGAGGTGGTAAATTTACAATCACTGAAGTCTTCAAAGGATCAATCAGCAAACCTTCCTTACATATTATATGCCCCAATAGAGTAAAGGGGGTCAAAAAGATATATTTTTTCAAATTTAAAGAAATTTGCAAAGCCCTACACCTTTCAAACATCAATCTCAGTACTTGTATATGATTTTTAAAACATGCCATAAACAATCCAATAATCAAGATAGACCTCTAGAAAATCATGAATGAAATCTTTGAAGGCATTTATCATAATTCTACTAAATAATGTTTGGTGCATTTCTTCAGACCAAATGGCATAACTGTATACATGAAAGAGATCCCCATTCAGTGGAAAAAGTGGTCTTTGGTTGGTCCTCCAGAGAAATTTTGACTTGGTGGTAAACCATTTGTGAAGGAATACACTTCTCTTCCCACCACATTCTCTAGTACTTCTTCTGTAAAGGGGGTTGGAAAAGGATCATGTATACAAGCTTTGTTTAACTCTCGATGGTCTACACATATGTGTATTTCTCCAATATTTTTATTTTGGATCACCATGGGACTGATCCATTCTGCATCATCAACTGGTTTAATGATCCCCACACTTCAACATTTTATCCAACTCATATTTCACCTTTACCTTTAAGTTTGGGTTCAGTCTGTATGGCCTTTTCTTCAATGGTTTGAACCCTTCTTTGATCTGAATTTTCATTGTTCCAGATTCTTCTTTTATCCCTTTCAATTCTTTGAAGTCTTTTGGAAAAATGTCTTGAAATTCTTGAAGTAACTCCACTTGTTTAGCTACTTTCTCCTTTATCCAGTAATCTCCAATTTTAGCCAATTTTTCAGTTCCTTCTGGTCCAATATTTTCATTTCTGATCTTCAATGGTTGATAGTAGTATTTTTCTCCTTCATCCTTGTTTTCTACTACTTGTCTCTCATCTTCTATCACTTTGTATCTTAGATTTTCTGGCTTTTCTTCCTTTTCTTGTTTCTCCACATTATAGCATCTTGACATCTCTTGTAATTTTATTGGGCTTTCCTGTGGATTTATGATTTCCCATTCTGGCTTCTCTTTGTTTTCAGAATATTGTCTTATGGCTTCTTCTGGGAGTTAGAAATAAGAATGTTCTAATCTTTTTTAATGCCCTCTAAATGTTCAAATCCACGTCCCAAAAGGAAAAGGTATGGCATAAATCTTTCACTATGTGATCCCAGTCTTTTCTTTCCCACCCAATCTCCTGGTGTGTATACCATGACTGTGGTATGGGCCCGAGGATCCATATGAACAACTGAGTCCATAATAGGGGATAGGTCTCCCCACTTAACTTCCAATGCTCTCACATAGCATGAATATGTTTCTGTGGGTCTGTTTCTCCAAGTATTCAGGGATAATGACATAATAACCTTCACTTTCCAAGAATCTAGCTTTCAAGTAGTATAGTGACTGATTTCCAATGAGATATGTTAGTTTTATGTGCCACCCACCAACTTGTGACATTTATCGTCAAGGTGTCATCCAATGCTTCCATCCTTGCTTTTTCATTCGGAAATATTCTCTCCATGATCTTGATGTATCCTTCTAGATCTCCAAAGCCAGAATATTTTGGTAGTGTCTGATGAGATGCTCCGCGGCTCAATCTATATACCCTCTTGATTGGAAGGTCCTTCATATTTTCTACTTCCGAGGAAAAACTATTTTGTGTTGGCATAAATATATCATCTTCTTCTTCTTATGTGGAAAAGTATTCATCTTCTTCTTCAAATTTATCTCTAGAGGGTGCAAAAATTTCACCCGCAGTATTGTAACCATCTTCTAATGTGATAAATTTTGGTGGTATTCTTATTGCCAAGTGTAATTTCCAAGTGCTTGAATTTGGAAACCCATGAATCCATGCTTCCACCACATTATTTGATCCTTCCATGGTATCCTCTGATTTGATTGAAATCTCGACATCTGAATTTGGTTCAAATTCCTTGTCGATGTTGGAGAAGTGGTTTAATGCATATACTCCTTGTATTTTGTCAAAATCATCTTCTTCAGGATCATGCCATATTTATTTTGTCCATGCAGCACTCATTCCTGCATGCAATGGTACATGAACACATACCCCATCTGAATGTAGAGTTACCTCTTCTTCTTCAGAACTTAAAGTTCCATTACAATCGACAAACCATTCTAAAGCTAAAATGGTGTTATATGAGGGGTTCTCAACAACATTCTCCACCACCTCAAAGTTCACCAATTTCTTTATTCCCATAAAATTTACCTCTACGTTCTTCAACACCCCTAATGGTTGTCGAGAGGATCCATCCGCCAATCCAATAAAATACCTTGCAGGATCCAAGAGTAGGTCTTCCAAGCATTTCCCAAGTGGTCTTAGACATCATGTTAACATCCACGCCAAGATCCAATAATACCTTGGTGATGGTGGTGTCAAAAATATCCACATCTAGATAGATGGCGGACTTGCGCCATGTTTTCTGAGTGTGAAATGTGTTTCTTTTCCTATTGGGTCCTCTTTCAATTCGATGGACATGATGGGTTCTCTCCTCCTTGTTCCAGTACTTTCTGAATTGTTTCAACTTATCTACTAAACCATGGTTGATAGTCAACCTTGCCAATTCCTTCAATGCCATCACTTCTTCTTCAACAAAATAATTCTTCTCCCTTTCTTCACTAGCTTGTGCTTCTTGTACCAATGCTTTACTCCTTTTCACTTCTTTTAAGTGCAATCCTAGTCTAATTTCTTTAGGATTCCACTCTTCTTCATCTGAAGAATGTTGTTCTTGGGGAAGCCGTATTATTTTTTCTTCTTTGGGACTGCCTCGGTTTTAGTGTTACTTCTAGTTGTGACTGCTACCCTGTACCATGGTTCTTCGATGTTTTTTACAGATTTGTTGCCCTTATTCTCAGGTAGCTTTCTTTTACCTCTTTTTTTTATCTTCTTCTATGGTTCTACTACCTGAAGTAGTAGTTGTTGAAGCAATGGTCCCTGAAGCAGTAGTCCTTGTGGCCTTATCTTTTGCTATGGTAGCTTCATCCCAAGGAATTCTAGTTATATGTTGTACTTTTCTTTGGGTTTCTTCTGCTAATGCCTCTGATCTTGTTGATCCACTTCTATAGAATTGTGTAGCTTCTGGATAGTGGAATGCATCATGTCCCTTCTTATGACAAAAATCCACATGGATCAGGTTCTATGCAATTTCTAGCAAGGTTCCCCATCTTTCCTACATTTGTAGCAATTCATTGGTCGTCTGTCTTGGTATCCTCCTCCTTGATTATATCCACCATAATAACCACCATCATTATATCCCTGATATCCTTGGTAACCTCTACCTCCTTGATAATTATCATAGCCACCTCTATATCCTCCTCTAAAGTCTCCTCTAAATCCACCGTGGTACCCTCTGTGGTAACCTCCATCATTGTAACCTTGATAGTTTGGGTTGTAATTGTTTCCCTGGTATCCACCTCCAAACTGTGGTTGACCACCTTGTTGATTTGGGTACTATGGTGTGGTTATCATTTTTTGTGAGGGTTGTGTAGGTGGCAAAGGTGTTGTAATCATCTATGGTTGTGTAGGAGGAGGGTTAGGTGTTGTATTTTGTCTTGCGGCCATAGCTCTTCTACTGGCGTAATATTTTAAGTCATCTAATGCATCCACTGCGGGGAAAGTATGGTGATAATGGTTATATGATCCACATGTCGTACAATACATTAATTGGTTTTTTGGTGGTGTTACTTCTAATAAGGGACAAGTATCCTGAGTATGTTGGTCCCAGAGTCTAAAAATTCCACACCATGTCCTTTCTGATGGGGCTATATTGTTAGACGATGCTTTCTGTGAGGAATGTACTCTTACCGCAGCTGCTCTCTTTGTGTTCTCAACAGTATGGGAATTAAATTCTACTATGGACCTTCATTGTAATAGAAGTACACCACATTTTTGGCCTTGAGTTACTTTTAGGAGGAGAACTATTCCTTAATCCTTCATTCCTCTATATTTCTTGTTGTAGTTTTAATTTCACAAGTTCAAATTGTACCCTTTCTAGTTCAATTTTGATTGATTTTTCCCCTTATCTTCTCTAGGTTTGGGCCTCCAACTTAATTACCATCTCAATTTCTTTGGATAGTGCCTTAAACTATTGTGTATCTAGAGCAGATCTAAGATAGGGAAACAAGCCGGAAGTGAACCACTCAACCATTTATTTATCCATCGGAGGATGTTCTAATTTTATAGTAATAATATTAAATATTTGACTAAATTCTTTTATTGATTCTCCTTCTCTGTGAACCAGATCCCTCATCTTGCTCACACCTTCCACTGGTGCCTCTAGAAAATGGAAATCTGTTTTGAATTCTTTCTCAATATCTGCCCATGGTTTCGTACCTTGTGATGATAACCTCATATACCACCTTAGTGCATCATCCCGCAATGAACATGTGAAGTCTTGTGTCTTATTATCTTCATCTGTGGTATTATTAATCTTTCAGTATTGTTCCAATAGGAATAAATGTTCTAATGCATCATTTGAATCCTTGTCAAATATTGGCATCTTAATCTTATGAGCCATTGTGGGCTGATTATTTGTTCTAGGATGAACAATAGGTTGTTGTATCACTTGCTTTACTTTCTTGGTTTGATTATGTACTAGTTTTGAATTGTTGTTTCTTCCTTTATCTCTACTTAGTTCAATATCAAAGTAAAGTTCACCTAGCAGTTCTTGAAATTCTCTTACTATTTCTTGTCTCTTCTTACTTTCTTCTTTTAGGATTTGATATCTTTCCTCCTGACTTCTTCCTTTATCTAAGTTCTCAATTGGTGTGTCAAGTGGCACATGGAATGGCATCCACTCTAGGGGGGTAATCTCCTTTGGGTCTTCATGTTGGTTGGGGGGCATCTCTTTATTTGGCATCTTTTCATAACTAACATTTTCAATAACTAGTTTTTTATCTTTAATATTCCTTAGTCTATGATTTATCTAACTCTTCATCACTTCTTATCTTCTTATTCTTTCTTCTTCTTATCTCTTTCTTCAATCCTCTTCTACTATCTCTTTCTATCATTTCCTCCTCTTGTTCATCTATATTTTATTTTTCCTTTATTTTTTCCATCCACTATCTCTACTTTCTCTCCAAATTCCTCTATTAAATGTCTCATAACACTAACTTCTTCTTTCTCTTCTCCTTTCTCTTTAATCATCAATGGTGTTCTTACCTCCTATTCTTTCCATATTTATACTTCTAGAACCTTTTTGAATGTTAGGTCTAAACTTCCAACTAATTTTTGTAGATCTCTTACTAATATTTCTTGTCTTGTCATTCCTTGCTGAATTGGACGTTCTATGTATATTGTACCACAGGATTGCGTGGTGTAACAAACCCTAATTGGTCTCCGTAAGACGTAGGTATTATAGTGGGACTTTAAGTGTCCATCTCCATTTTTGGGTGAGAAAATTTCTAGCCTCCACTTGACATGTTTGAATCTTCTACCTTTTCTTCTTTCTTTTGACTTTCTTCAATCTTCTCTTTTCTTTCTCTTAAATTCTTTCATCTTCTTTTCTCTCTCTTTCTTCTCTCTCCAATTTTGTTTTTCTACCTTATTTTATAATTCCTTCTTTTCTATGGCTAACCTTGCTCTTTCCTTCCATTCTCCTCATTTTAATTAATTCTTCACAAATTGCTAATCCTGCTTAAATCTTTCATATCCTAATTCTAATTTTTCTTCCTTTTTCTTTTTCTCATGTCGGCCTATTCATGCCACCCTAACTAATGCCCCATTAATTACTAATAAGTCATGACTCCTAGATCACCCTCCTTCACTTACAACCATCTTGTGGTGCCTGTCCCCCTAAAGTAACTTGTTTTATTCTCTAATTAATCCTTTTTCAATCATTAACACCTTGATTAAGAATGGAACTGATTAAAGAAAATGACCATGGGCTCCACTTAGAACTTCCTGCTTCATGTATTGTCAAAACTAATCCAACCCTTTAATTTCCCATGTAATTATATATGAATCTAAGAGTATTTTCATACCAGTAGTCAATATGCTCTGGTCCACGGTTGGTCAAGATATTTTACGATTGTTATTATTTCTGTAGTCCACTCAAAAGGTTGTCTTAAGTACATCTGCGTCCATTCAGTTCTTTTTACATGCACCAATAAGAAGGGCGATAACTTATACAGAAATTATGCCCAAAATTCCTCTCCTTATTCTCCAAATAAATCATTTTCTACCACTCTATAGGTTATATTCTATCTTTTTTATTCTCCTTTAACAAATATATCGATCATCTTTTCCCACCAATTTTCAATTTCTAATAATGTGGGTTTCCAATACCCTGGTGGTGAGATCTTTCCTAACATTTGATTAACAAAGGAAACCTGAGCTCAAACACAAAATGTTGACCTAAAACTCTGACAAAAATGTGAGGCTTAGGTAAAATCTATCTTTGTTAAGGATGTATGCAAGAAATACACCACCACTACTCTAAGAACATAAATGTAAATAATAACATGTGAGATATTTCATCCCAAAACTCCAATATTTATTTATTCATCAAAGTATATTACATCATTCTAGTACATATGTGTTCTTCTCATTATATCTCTCTTAGCTCTCTTACAAAATCTCAAAATGGCACACTCACATAAGTTTTTCGTGAGGCACGCCTATACAATAAATTAGTTACAATAAATATACAAAATACAATATATTTTAAAAGACACTTCTTTTTACTCATGCCTCTGTCAGATTTTATCTCGTACTGGTGTAATTTATTTATTTTGTGGTTTGATATCCACTTCCGTGGCTCTTTTTAGTGTTATATAGATTTTAGTCAGCTTTTCACGACTTTTTCCCTTATTATGCGGTGTTTTAGTCTTTCGATACATCATATAGCTTTCCAAGGCTTTCCTTAGTTATGTGTGGTTTCTCTATATCTTGCAGCTTCACCTTTTATGTACGGATTTTCCTTCATCCCCGCAACTATCTCCTTAACTTCGTGGCTTATCCAAAATTCGATGAATACTCCAGTCAACAACCAACACTTTCCCTTCTTCATTTTTCCCTGGAGGCTCCCTTAACATGTCTTCCTTCAATTTTGTATTGTGCCCTAGAGCCCTATGGTTATATTCACTAATTTTTCACTTGGGAAGCGGTGAATTCCAATTCTTAACCCTAAGCACTCCAGGAGGGTACTAAATTTCTAAAAAAATGTCTTCCAAAGGTTCCTCCACTTCAACTTTGACCCTCTTCATGTGATGTTTTCTTCTAGTCTTTCACATCATTGTTCATGTAAATTTGTGCCCTAGGTACTCTATTTCACCACACTTACTTTGCTATCCTTAGGTCGTGAACCATAGTTGTTCAAACTTGT
Source organism: Taxus chinensis (assembly GCA_019776745.2). Lineage (NCBI taxonomy): Eukaryota > Viridiplantae > Streptophyta > Pinopsida > Cupressales > Taxaceae > Taxus > Taxus chinensis. Next base: position 161,772 of record JAHRHJ020002275.1, read on the forward strand.
CCTATAAACTCTTCTCTATGTTCCCTAGTGTTACTTCCAACTATTTGCTCAAACTTCTCTCTTCACAAGGATCCACACATAACCTCGTATGCACGTTACTCTGGTTTTCTCTTCACTTCTCTCACTCTTTTGCTCCAATTCACTTGATATCTCTATTGATCAAGTTCTCTCAAATGCAAGGTAGAAAATGACTTCAAAATGCCTCCTTTTTATACTTTTTTTTGTACCCCACCAACTTAGTGTTTCCGCTTAAAACACATTTTTCCTTGTTTTAAAGTTTTAAATTTATTTTCTTAATAAATCACATCTTCCACTTTTTGTTTTATCACACAACTTCATTACACTACATTTGTAACCTTCTATCATGCTTTACTACTTTCCAAGCTATAAACCTCTTTACACACACTTCCCTAATCCAAAGTATATAATCGTCGACTCCATATACTAAGTAGTTCATCATGCCTCTTCCTACCTTGTGTTACACTGTGCAATCATTTTCCTCACATGATCTCCATCCTGAGAAATTTCCTTAAGAGCACCTTCATTCTTAAGCACCTATAATACCTTCCTATGCACACCACTCCTTCTGAGAGCATCTTCGAATGCGCCAACATGTATAAATCCCAACGCTAATAATTTTATCTTTCTTCACTTCTTTCGTATTTTGCACACTTGTACTTATTTCACCCCACACTAAAAATATGTGTGGTCTTTTCACATGAACTCAATAGATAGTAATCAGCTTCCTGTGCAAGCAACGTACTTATTACAATGAAACACAAAACTAAAATGACAAAGCATAGAAATGATTGAAAGTAAACACATGAAAGAGAAATATAATCTAAATGACAAAATTGCCTTATTACAAACACCAAGAAGCCTTATTTATAGTAGGGCTTCAACCTACTCCCATTGAAGTAACCGGGAAACATGGTGTCATCCAGCGCCTGTAACTGACAAACGCACCAATTCAAGTATCTTGGTTACTACAAAAGGTCTCAACCAATGTACTTTCAATTTCCCTAGGTGGCACACAAACTTGGAGTCATAGAGAAGGACCATTTTGACAATTGAAAATGTCTTGTTCTTAATGTATCCATCATGCCATGCCTTCTTCCTTGCCTTCTTAGTCTTCTGGCTCCAACATGCAATGGTGCCACTCATCTAATTACATTAGTTTATCAATGTGCTTCTGAATATCTTGTTCATCATATAGTCCACATGCACACACAATACGCAAGGATGGTAACATGAATTCAATAGGTAAGACAACCTCTACACCAAACACCAATTGAAAAGGTGTGGCCTTATTCAACCTTTTATAAGTGGTCTTGTAAGCCCAAAGTACAACTGACAATTTATAGTCCCAATATTTAATCCCAACATCACAATTTTTTTGTCAATATTTGTCCCAAGATCTTGTTGAAAGCTTCTACAGTACCATTAGCATGTGGGTGATAAGGAGTGGTTTTATGGTGTGCCACCATAAACTTTTCCAACATAATTCTAATTGTCTCATTCAAGAAATGAGTTCCTTTATCACTTGTCAAGATTAATGGGTAGCCATACCTACTAATAATATTTTCCCTTAAAAATCTTGTTGTATGGTTTTGTACAATCCTTTGTAGGTGTTACCTCTTCCCACAATTTCATATAGTCTGTGCATGTAATAATGTATGCACACCTAGTCCTACGTGGGTGGCGAAATAGGACCTACAAAGTCAATAGCCTACTTTTGAAAAGGCTTCACAATTTCTATAGGTCGCAACAACATCTCATCTATGTTTCTAGGCTTCCCAAGGCTGAAAATGATCACATGCCTTGACATATTCCTTAGTATCCTTGTAAAAGTTCTCCCACCAAATTCCAGCCATTAGAATCTTTGTGTGTTGTAGCATCACCAACATAATTCCCTCCTACTATTCCACCATGAGTTTCTTCCATAATAGCCTCACGCTCATGCTCTAGAACACAATGATGCAAAACTTCATCATGACCCAACTTGTACAAATATCCACCAATCAACTGATAAGGCGCACATGTATAGCAAGCTTTTTTTCTCTAATGTCTTCATTCCTTCAAGCGCCTGTCCAGTGCACAAAAACACTACAATATCCTCCAAGTCTACAGGTGTATGGTTTAACCTAAAAATTTGTGCATCTAGCATTGTATTCTCAATGCTTTGTGCATCCTCACTAGAATTGATCCTTGATAAATGATCAGGCCCTGAATTTCTCTTACCTAGTTTCACAACAACTATGAAATCAAACTCCTAAAATAGAAGTATCCACCTACAAATGCTCCCTTGCAAAATAGGCTTGTTGACCAAATACTTGAGTGCCATATGATCTGTATAGAAGATAAATGGGTTGCTAAAAGTACTTTCTGAACTTGTGTAATGCGTAGATCATAGAAAATTTCTCACGCACTCAGTGGTTGTGTAATTCTGCACAGTAGGTGTCAACTTCCTTCTTACAAAGAAATGGGATGATCCACAATTCCTTTCCCTGGTTGTGCCAACATTGTGCCAATTTACATGCCAGAGGCATCAACATGAACATGAAAGGGTTTTTACCATGAAGGAAAGTAAAAAATAGGTGCATTTGTGAGCCTCTCCTTCAATGTTTCAAATTCCTGTTGTTGCACATCACCCTAATAGAATTTCCCTTTAGCCTTCAACAATTCTTCCAAGGGCACAGAAATATTTGCATAGCCTTTGATGAATTTCTTGTAATAACCAGTATGTCCCAAAAATCCATGCACTTCACTCTGATTGGTAGGTTCTTCTAAACCCAAGATCACAACTATCTTGGCTGGGTCTACCAACAATCCTTCCTTGCAAATTATATGCCCAAGTAAAGTGCCAAAAGGTGTAGCAAAGATGCACTTCTTAATGTTAAGAGAGATGCTCAACTACCTGCACCTCTCAAACATGAGCCTTAGATTATCACAATGATATTTGACTAAGCCATATACTGTCCAATCATCCAAATATACCTACAAGAATTTATGAATAAAATATTGAAAGACCTACACAAAAATTTGCGAGAATACTGATGGCACATTTTTTAATCCAAAGGGCATAACTTGTATATGCAAAAATTTCCCATTCAGTGGTGAAAGTTGTCTTTTTTGATCTTCCTTCATGATGTGCACCTGGTGATAACCTGAAAATCCATCTATAAAAGAATATATCTTGTGCCCAACAACTCCCTCAATAATTTCTTCTGTGAATGGGGTGGGAAAAGGATCAATAACACATGAAGCATTGAGTTCTCTATAGTCCACACAAATCCTTATCCTCCCATCCTTCTTAATGCTTATAACCATGGGGCTAACCCATTCAGATTCTTCAATAGGCTCAATTATTCCAGACTTGAGCATTTTATCAATTTCCTCCTTCACCTTCATGTGCATGTTAGGATTCATCCTATAAGCCTCTTCCTAACTGAGTGCACGCCTTCTTTCAGCTTGATCTTCATCTCACCTAAAGAAGGGTGTACCATTTTAACTCATGATAGCCCCATGGGAATAAGTCTTGGAAGTCACGCAAGAGTTCAATAATCTTATCTACTTATTTCTCTGACTAGTAATCACCAATAATGGATTCCTTAGGCTCACCTGTGTACCAATGTTAACCTTTTTTGTCTTCATAGGAGCATTATATGTGTGTGCCTTCTCATCTGTAGTATCCATTACCTTGCGTACCTTCAGTGTGGTTAACATCCAGGTTATCAACTTCATCATCATCTATCATATATACTAGTTTTCCCTTTTCTTTTTCCTTCCAGGCACAACCCATCTATCCTTTTGTCTCCTCAAGATCAAGGCACACCTCAAGATCAAGTTCCCCAAATAACTCCACCATGAGTTCTTCATCCTTTGTGTTATCCCCCAAAGTAAGGAGCTTCATAATCTGCAGTGCTTCATGGACTGGAGGCTTAGTAGAAAAATAATCAAAAGTTTGGATCATACCTGAAGTCATCTCTTGCCAATTTGTTGTTTCTCTTTTCAACTCAGCATGGACATACCATGCATGTGCACAACCGTGTAATGTGGAGTAGAACTTATGTACCCAAAGTGATGGTGGTAAGGCCTCCTTTCCCTATGCCCATGTTCTCTCACAATCATGGACATGATGAGAGGCAGGAGACTTCCCATGAAATTCACAAGTTTGTGTAGGTACATTTCTCTGAGTAAACCTAGTAGAAAAGGTGATTCTCACTTCTCACCATTCCAAAAGGCTATCTCTATGTGTTTCCCACCAATGCATTGTATCCCATGTAAATTATAGACCAACATGTTTCTTTTATCCCCTTCATTCTTCCACTGAGTCTCCATGGTGTGCAAGAATGCATGGGTATTCCCTTCACCAGTATACCTTGGTACCCGATTATATCCTAAATTGCCTCACCATGCACGGCCTAATCATTCTGGTGACTCTTCCTTTGACCTCATGCCTGACCATCTCATACATTCCATGAGCCTAGTTATCACAAACAACACTAGTAGTGTCACTTACAGACTATGTGTCTTCCCACTAAAGGACACCTTCCTTTGATGGTTCTATATTCTCTTGGATTGTACATTGTATGAGCATAGATTCTATTAATTTCTTCTTCACTCAAGGGCTCAACATAAGGATCTTCCTTCTTATCATGTAGGGGTATGATCATGCACTCCTCATCATTCTCAAAATTGATGTACCTTTTGTTAAAGCACATATCAACATTATTCACATAGCACCAGGGTCATCCAAGTAATGTTGGGAAGTTTTCTGCTTCAACAAGCTCTAATACCTCAAAGTCCCAATAAACTTGGCTCCCTAAATGGTAATAGATGCATCCTTCAGTACCCCAATAGGCATAGCCCTAGTTTTATTTTCCATATACAACACATTTGAAGATGGCTGCAATGTTGGTCTACCCATTTGATTCCATGCATCCAGAGTCAACACATTCACTTCCATGCATGTGTCAATCAGAATGTTACGTAATAACCACCCATCAATTACAACATCAAGTGTAATCTCCTTGTCAAATTCATGATTTGAGGTGGTAGATTTTCATGAAGTATCTTCCTCTCGTGCTTCAGACCTAAGTGCATGGTACCTTTTCTCGTATCCATTCCCCTAATAAAGGAATGATGTTCTCTTGTGCAACATCCTACACACCTCCTTCAAGTCATCCACATCCTTCTGTGGGAGCTCAAAATTCTTTTCTTGTTCTCTCTCACGTGCTTGCTCTTTCAAGCATTGTATCTCACCCTGTAGATCCTCTAATGACTCCCATAGTTTCCTGGTAGACTTCCTTCTGGTGTGAAACATCTGGATACTTAGCATGTATCACCTCATCTCCCTTGTAATGAGTGGTTTAGCCTTCAAAGGATCATGTGTGCATACGCAAGCCTCACATGTGTGTGGTAACCATCACAGTCTATAATTTAGGATCAGGTGTCTTCTTAGGCATCCACTGATCAGAAATGACACATTGTATCTTGATCATCCATGTGCCCTTGTTTTGCTTCTTCTTCTTACTCATATGCTGATACAAATCTGGCATTCCTCTAACTTGTGTTGTTTCCCACACCATGAGAAAATATTATTCTGAGGACAATCATGCTGATAATGATCAAGGAGATCCACAAGTATAACAAGTTCCTGTACAGAAATCTTACCTCTACCACCACCATAACCTCGACCTCTATATCCTCCTTAAAAACCTCCATTCCTTATATCCCCATTATTGTGCCCTTCATTATTTTTACCTTCTTGTTCCTTTAATCCACTCGCCACACTAGTCTAGCACACTCCTGTCTCAATGGCTTCATGGATGTGATCAATCAATCTACAATCAATGGTGTCATGAATATGGGACTTACAAATCTTACAATACATAGACACCTTCTTCTGAATAGTTCTCTACAAAAGAGGAAAATCTTGAACATCATGGTTCAGGTGAAAGACCTCACAATCTAATAACAACACACAATGACTTGTGTGGGAAACTATCCTTAGTATGTCCTTCAACCTCACAATTCGTGCACCATATACCACTACGTGTCTCATGAGCTGAATTAGTAAAATTTCTCCAACTACTTTTCCATGGCTACAATCTGTGCTTCTAAAAATGGGCTCACTCTAGTATCAACACTCCCAACTACCTCAGCATGCACAATGCTTACTTAAATCCTCATGTGGATCCACATAAGTCTTATGATAAAGTTCTCATCTGAAAGGAGTCAATAATCCACCAACAAACCACTGTGCATGCTGACTGGGATGGATATCATAAGACAACTTTGACAAACATAGTTTTAAAAATGTGTCATACTCCCTCATGCTTCTCAGATAATGCCCTGCTTGATATCCTTGAGCGCATTGATATTCTGTTACTCAAATTCTAGAATATGAAACTCATCTAGAAATGCAGAGTGTAAAGCATCGTAATCCACCACAGTCTAATGTGGGTCATACTTCTTGTAACAACTATATGTGCACACCCTTGAAGAGTAGTAGAAAATTGAATTTAATTTCTATCTGATGTTGTAATTCCTTTAGTGCACCATAGTATCTCACACTTGTGCACATGCTCTACTGCATCTTCAATACCCCTATACTCTAGCAAGTGAAGAGACATCTCATAAAAACTTGAATTGTTGTGGTTGAGGTTATGAGGTGGTTTCTTGAGGTGGTCCTGCCCACTAAGATCTAGAGCTAACCTCCACCAGTATTTCCAGAACCTCCTGAACCACCTGATCCACTTGATCCTCCTGATCCTCTTCCCCTAGTGGGCAGAGACCAATGGATGTAATTCCTTACATCCCAGTTGTAGTACTAAACTGAACACCCATAAATTTTACGAAGTCATAGTACTCCAGAAGTATTCCAATATTTTTGCATTCCACACTTTGTCCTGATGACGTGCCTGAAAATATTCCTCCAATTGGACCTCCAAACAATGACGCCGTATGTTCTACCATAGGTGTACTTTTTGTCTGATGTACTTCTGAATTCAATGTAAAATGATATCTACCCATTGTCTATGTTTCTTACCTACACTAGCCTACTTCTCAATGACTACCTTTGGATCAAAAACACCAAGTGCAAGGGACTAGGTTGCTAGGTGGGATAAGATGTGTGCCTAAGGTCCTCATACCCTCTTTTGACATGCTCTCATCTGAATTCAAAGGGTATTCTCTACTCCACTTACCCAATGACGGGAGAACTAGATGTTATGGACCCTCTTCATCTTCATGAGAGCTCAAATCCTCTGTGAGCCATTCTCTCCACAACTCCATTGACTCCTCAAGTATCACATGTGCCATGTCCCTCTCTCATCATTTATTAAAATCATATTTCTTCTCTCTGTATTTCTTTCACCAGGTCTACCATATTTCAAGGTCAGTAACACCTTCGATTACCAGATGCATGGTGGGGGTTTAGTTATCACATATGGGAGGATCTCTAAATCACCACATGTTCTAAGATGAAAGTAATTCGCCAGAATAGCATTTACATAAACCTTTGCAAACAAATGAGCAGGAATATCATATATTATTATGGAACTCAATGCAATACAATGAGAATGGGACTTGCCAATGCAATGAATAACAATCTAAGAACCAGTCAAGATCTAGATCAAGTCCATAAATCAAGGAAATAACTAGTCATCAAAAGATTCTAGTCAATCCATAGATTTAGGAAAGCTTAGGCCTCAAGGATCTAGTCAATACCATAGATTTAACTATACCTAACAACTAGATAATATCTCCTAATATCTAAATAAGATAAAAGAAATCTCCACACACATAAGTGGGTGAGGATAAATACAATAAAGGTAAATAAAGTACCTAGGTGCACATGTAATCAGGTCTAAGGTATTACCTATCTCTGTGCAAACTTATCTTGTTCCTTCTACCCAAATTTCAAGCTATCCATAGAGTTAATCGATGGACACCATCTAAATGCAACATCATGGCAACATTTGAAACCAAGGGTCCCAGTAACGGTAAATATGTATCTTCTATTGGGCTCACTCAAGAAACCTAAACGCACATTGATCACTTTAGAGATATCAAGTAATGCTACTAAAACCATATTCCAATCTATAATTGTGCAACACTCCAACCCATCAACGATTTACATCTCTAGTCCACTCCACATCCACAACAAACAAAATCTGGTAATCCTCCTACATCCAAATCTTTTACCTATATCCCCAAACTGTTCCCTTGTGCATATTGGCCTCCAACCACTCATGATACAATTATACTGGAAATAAGTTGAATAACATCTCATAGAGTGAATCATAAAGGAGTGTCTTCTACCCACTGTTGCATATTGAAATCAAGTCTAGTACCTATACCTCCTGTAAAAATTATCTTGTCCATATTCAACCCAACTTTCAATTCTCTGAAAAGTCAAATTATATGCCATTTACTCATGCAACATCCAGGAAGATAATTTGACAAAGAGGTCCTTATCAAGAGAACCAAAATGTAGTCCTATTTATTTCACCTATGCTGTTAACTGTGATGATAGGAAATTCATCATGGGAAATAGATTTGAACATGCTCACCCAAAGCTACGCATTTAATTGACCAGGTCCCTCCTTTGGATGATTCAAACTTGTAAAGAGAATTAGCATATAATATTCATGATCAACCAATATCAAAGCATACATTCAAGTGTAGAACATTTTAGTATATCATATGGTACCAATATATGTAGATAAGGAAAGTTAACAGGGTATCAAATAACACACTAAGATCAATTACACCATGTGATCTCCATGTTAAGACACATTAATCACCAGAATCCATCCTCTATACTCCATTCATAACAAAAAGTATTACATATAGAAGTTAATACATAACAATAATGAGGTCACAAAGTTCATGCGTGACCAGTACATCTTAAGAGAAAACATAACTCTATTATTTCAGTAGAGGTCTATATACACACTCATCTCTAACATATGGAGTTTAATATAGTATATATATAGGAGGTGGATTTATTTTCCCTTCACTGGCTACCATGCATTCTCAAAATAGGACTGCATAAGAACTTTAAATAGTCCATTCGTACATATGGAAAAGTACACATAAAGGATGCATGTTTTTTCAAACAAGCCTAATAATAGATTAATATCACATATGTATAAACTCTCCTTTAATCATATAATTATCTTGATCGATGCATCATCTTTCATCTATTCCATTACATGTGTTTTATCCTGAAAATAGCTCTTGTTTGGCCACAAAATATTTTATGTCAAACATGCGATAATATTTGGAACGGTGCTTAACTAAGTACTTCCTCAACACATTGAGAACCATCACATTGAAATCCTTCTAAGGAGTTTACCCCAAACATTTTGTTAATTGAAAATTTGGTATATAATCTTCCTAAAGGCACAAGCCTTCGATGCGCTATCCATTAAGAACATGTGTGTGCCCCTTCATGCATTGCCATCACACGTTCTCATTCAAAATCCTGATGTGCATCTTGATGACTATGCAGTCAATTTTAGGGAGCTAAATGAAATCAATATTAAATACATGGAATACAGACCATGTGGCAATGATTAATGAAATCATAGATGAGATTAAAAGTGCTCTCAATATCTATTTGTCACTAATACACATAAAAGAAGTAATGATTATCCCCAGTAAATAGCTTCCCATTAACCATGATGGCGACTGATATGTAGTGCCCAATTCCCTTTGAGACCTTTTGATACTTATTTTGATACTATTGATTATGTTATGGACATTATTATGCTTTGATTTAGTATGATGTTAGCTATTTGATCATGGATTATTGTGATCTTGATTTGGTTATGATGCATGATGATTATTAGAGACACTCATATGTGGATGATGATATACTATTTGACATGGATGTTTTATGGATGTTGTTTGGACATGTGATTTTGGATATTATGAGTAGATCTAGAAAATAGATATTATATGATGATGACATAGTTATTGATATAAATTGTATGTGATAATGTTAAATTACCTTGATGTTGTTGTGATTCACATACGTAGATGATTTTGTGATTTTATTTGTATCATAATGGATATTATAATATGGCCATGATGCTGAAGGAGATATTTGTATTTTGCAGGTTAAAAATATCACAACAAAACATCGGGGGATCGGAGACTAACCACAATGGAATTCTAGGTGAATTCGACAAGGTCACTATGACAAATTGTTTTATTGTGTTGTGTGTTGTTTTTTCAGGGATTCCCATGGGGGGATTACCTTTAGATGTGACCATGGGTATTGTGTATTTTATTAATGCGTTTCCTTTGTATTATTGTTGTATGTATTTTATTAGTGATGTGTTCCCTTATTTTATTTAATTAAATTGTGGAGAATTAATGTGGGAAATCATATGATTAAAATTTAAATAAATTAAATTGGGATATGGGAAAATAATTATGGAAGTTGTTGGCTCTTTGTATTTAATATGTAAGTGATGTGTAAAGTTGTGTAAGTTAGATTTTGGAGTATGAAACACTCCACCTCCTTGGAAATTCGAATTTGACCTTGGGGGCTGTTTTTGGTGGCTTGTGGGACAAGTTAAAGTTGTCACATACCTCTAAATTTAATTTACAAACCATACTTATGGTTGGAGTGGTGATTTTAGACTTTTATAATGAATTTTATTAATCTTGTTGCAAGTTTTGATTGCACCCTCTTACATTTTATTTATTTTGCAGTCCTTTCGGGTGTGGGATTTTGGAGCGTGCAAGTAACTTGTCATATTTTCACCCACCCCTTTATTGTGCTTAGGAGAATGAAATTTTTTCTTTTGTGTTTGAATTTGAGGATGTGTGATGTGGAATCCTACATGGATCCACATCATCCTCTTCTCTTCCCTCTTCTATATAATTCAAACTCTTTGCTTGTTTTGGGTTGTTGAAGCATTTTGCAACTTCCTTGGGGGCGTATTTTCTTGTGTTGGAGATCTTGCTTTTGGAAAGATCTTGGATAAAACTTTGCATGCTTGGATATTTCTATTTTGGACTTTATTTTGGGAATTGTAGCTTGTTGTTTGGAAAAGAAAGCTACCATGGAGAGGTAGGAGTTTATCCTTTCTTTCATGTTGTTATTTTCTTGTTGTGATGTGTGAATGATGCATGTTTTGATTTATTTGTTGGCTGGTTGGGTATACTACCATAGGAATGGTGTAGGAGAATGCTATGGGGAATCCATGTGGGGGGGCATAAGGGAATGCCATTGGCATAATAATTTTGTGGAGGGATTTTGGGTTTGCGATCCACCATGGAAAAGAAATAGCTTTCATTTCTTGCTTTGTGGGGGTATAAGGAAATTTGTGGGGGGCATAAGGAGGGATTGTGGGGGGCATAAGGAAATGTGTGGTGAATTTTATTGGTGGTTTGTAACAGGTGGATGCCCAATTCCCATTTGGGAGGCATAAGAAGCTTCCCCCATAGGCCTTACCCTTTGGCTTGCCTGATGAAGCCTGAGTTTTGTTTTGATTGTTTTCAAATGTAGTTGTAAACTACTATTTTTGTTTAGAATGTGTTTTATAATGAATTATACATGTTGAAAGATTGTTGTGTGTTGTGGAAGCCAGTTGTTGCCATGGGTTAAATCACACCTCTTATTATATTTTGGTTGGGGCTCGAGGGCCAATGATGAAGGAAGGATTCTCCTTTCATTGGATGTCTTGGTTGGGTGGAGAGCATTGCCTTTCCCCCACTTTTATTGTGATCATCTTGGAGGAAAAGAAAACTTGCATGTTGCTATTTTGGAGCAAAGGAAAATATAGTTTTTCCAGTCCCTTGTGAAACAAAATTCATTTGTATCCTTTCCCACTTGAAGTGGATAAAATTTTAATATATATTTGTGAAGGAAAGATGTTGTAACTGATTGTGAAAGTTGTACATTCGAATGTGAAGGATAATTACACTCTGTTCTGTTTATTGGAAAGAAAGAAATAGAAATATGTTATTTGCATTCAAACATGGAAATATGTAAAGATGTATTCCTTTGAATTAATAAAGAATTGCAAGACTTTCCCTCATTTGTATTGTTCTGTTGAATTGGAATAACAAATTATGCTTTGAAATCCTTGTTTTGGAAAATGGAAAAAGGGAGAAACATGTGAAATGTAACTGTATTAGTTTCCTTGTTTTCAAATATATGTTTTAGGAAAGATAGAAAAAGGATTGAATTGAATGCTTCATTATATGGTAGAAGAGATAGTTAAATCCCTGTTTGAAGAGAAGAAACACATGTGTAAGAATAATATTACTTGTCTCTTTTGGAAATACATTAAATTGAAAATCAAACTTTGTAATTTAACTTTGAAATGGTGGGTTATAAACAACTGAATGTATTGAATTAGTTTAGAAATGAAATGCCACACTTGAAAGATGAAATTAATAGATAGATCCCTTGAAATAGATCTCTGTTGTAAATATAAATTTGACAAATAAATTTCATCAAAATGTATAGTTTGGACCTGCACATAATAATAAACTTGAAAATGATATAATTTATCATGCTAGGAAATCAATGAATTGAAATTGACAAAGAACACTTAAGGAAACAATTTAAAACATTGCAAAATCGAGCCCAATCCCTTTCACATCTGTTTTCTGTCAATTGTTGGAAAAATGTAAGTTGGAAATCAAACAAGCAATTTTACCTTCTTAAAACACTTTAAATCCTTCCTAGATAAATTATCCATGTTTTTTTGTCATGTTGAGTAAAGGAGGAGACAAAATTGAATAAAATTTATAAGTCAAAATTTACCAGTTGGCTGTTTAAAATCCTGTAGATCATTTTTGTAAAAATGAGCCTTTAAAATTTATCAAAAAGTAAAATTTATGATTCCTATACAAAGAGGGCATTGAGAGATTTCCAGAAATTCCTCGTTTGCCAAAAACCAAGCTTTCTAGCTCAAGTTATGGTCCTCTGAAGTTTTCCTGCCTTGGCGGGAAAATTTTCCCTTGTGGGCCCGCGGCCCGAAAATTTCTTGTTAAAAATCCATAGAATTTTTTTAAAAAAATTTTCTTGGGAATTTTTTTGAATTTTTCTCCTCTGGGCAGTAGCCAATTAGAGGTTTCCATGTGTCCTCAAGGGGTATCAGTGGAGGCGCGATATTATTTTTGCCCTTGCGATTTTTTTAAAATTTTGGAAAAAGTTTATCTTTCGCCCCATCGGCCTGCAGCCAACCAGAGGCTACCACGTGGCAGCATGGGGTGACAACGAGAGGGGAGAACCTTATCCTTTTGTCAATTTTTTTTTTTTTGGAAATTTTTCCTAAGATCTCCCGTGGCCCCGTGTTCCCGCCCTGCTTCAGTGGTGACCCTTCCACGGATGCATGGACCCGCACGTGCTTTTACCCCCTTTCACCCTCCCCTTTGTTAAAATTTCCCAATCGATCCCACCACTGTGCATTTCCCTCTCCTTTGTCCCCAAGATTGCCTCTTGAGTGCCACGTGTCCCTAGTGGACCCACGGGTGTGTGGGCGTTATATTGATTTCTCTCTCTCTTTGGGTGAAATGCCCTAAACTCTTCTGCCGCCCTGCCCTTCCCTCACCCTCTTCCGCTTGGATCAAAACCCGACACATGTCCTTGGAGGACCCACGGAGGCACAGGAACAAATGGGAATTTTCCCCCACACAAGGTAAAATTCCAAATGCTGCCCCATGACTCACCAACCCGACAAATGGTTTTCTTCCTCTCTCGACATGTGTCCGCTTGGGGGAAAATTTGACCCCTAAGGTCCACCTGTCCATATATAGAGTTTTACCAGGAGTTAGGAGGACTTATTTATATCACCAAAAATGTGATAAAATTTCCTATCCAATGGGAATGATTTACTGAAATTTTTAATGCTTTAAGTATGAGAAAAATCAAGTTAAAACTCTGATCCTGTTAGAGAGTGGGTATGGTGATATTTCGCCCCCTGAACGTAATTGAAACTTCCAACCCTAAAATTTGGACCATGTGACCTCTGGAAATTTTTAATAAATGAAAATTATGTTCAAGTAATTTTATACTTGTTTAGGAACCTGTTAGTGATAACTGTTTCCTTGCAACCTAATTATAGACACTTCTAATAAAAAATAATTTATTCCATAATTTTCCTAACTAATCCTAGGTTGTTTCTTAGGTCTCAAGTGGGTTGTTTTAATGAGCACCACACAAAGATTAATATGATTTATTGTAATTAGGAGGTTTTCTTCAACAATATATGATACAACACATCTAGGTAAGGTGAAGACAAAAAAAATTTACCGTGAATGAAGAACCTTTACTATAGTCATATATTTCATTACTATAATGACTATAACCATAGTAATATAGATATGAAAACTATTAAATATGGTTAATTTCATTACATAAACATGTTTGACTATGTTGGGGTTGTGAATAGATTGTTTGATTTTACAAAATCCTACACAGATCTCTATGAAACTACTCTCATTTGAAACCATATTGTGGTAACACCTTGTATAATTTTGTAGATATATTATATAGATTATTATTGATAAAGTTTTTTATTAGAAGCCACTTTAAAATATGTGTAGGAAACCATGGATTTGGGAAGTATACACATCTCCGTCAATGTTTTCTTCATATGCATATCCACGTATGGTGCCTTGAGAGTTTTGTTATACAGTTGTATATGATCAAATTTGAAGAGTGTATAATTGTTGGATCAATAAATACATTACTTTGATTTACATTCACTTGTATTTTTGCATTGGAACGTGTGAAAGGTGACTCATTTCTCACCTCTTATTCAAAATTATCAATCTTGTAGTTGGATGCATTCAACCTATAAAGACTTGCATTAGTGTTTGACTAGCATAACTCATATTTTGGGATATTCTCTTTATTTGTGAATAATTCCCTGATTTGGAATGCGGATTGAAGTTATTATTTCTCATTGCTATGAAGCTCACCATGTTGTATCTGCATTGATGCCTACAAGTAAGAAGAGTTATCATTACAATAATTACAAAATTCCACACGTCATACCTTATATATTATCAATGATTTCCACGTGGAGGTGTCTAGAGGTAGAGATGTTAAAAATTGTGTAAGAGCCTACCATTTTATAGCTTATGTATGTGTCAAAAAAAGGTAAAAAAAGAGATCGAGTATCTATATTTTATAACTCTAATGCTTAATGTTGTTTTTTTTGTTCCTTAGTGTGGGTTTATAGTTCGTGATAATTGGCCAAAATGTATTTAGTATCCCCGTATGAATCATTTATATGATTCTTACTCTTATTATTTGATCAAAGTATATTAGTATAGGGTGAGAATTATTACTGTCATTTGTTTCATATCCTCAAATATCTAACATTTGGATATGTTATGTCTGTAAGTTTCATTAGACTTTGTTTTGTGTCAACATAATTGTCTAATTTTTCATTCTTATTTTAGTCAGTATATTGAAAAAAAATATTGTAGTTATCATCTTAAGAGTCAATTGTCATTTTTTATGTTTTCAAAGTATCTTCTTGTGTGGTTTGAAATTTTTGCTGTCAAGAGTCAAAGTCAAATGTTGACAAAGAAAATTTAAAAATTCCTCACTGACACATTTTCGGTAGAATCTGACATCCGAGTTGAACTTAAGGAGAGCATTCTCAAATGAGCCTCAAAGAAATATTCAACTAAGCTAGTAGCAGACAATTGGAGGATGGAGGAATAGGATGATGGAGAACAAACAACATCATCTTTCCAACTGCAAACGACAAGAACGTAAAATGAGGTTGTGCCATTTTTTTTCAGTGTTCTTTCTTTCAATTCCAGTGTACCTGTCATTGTTCATATTCAGTTTATAGTATGTTCATGTTGGAATAAAGTGATCATATTCCTATGTACTTTCCCAATGTGAAAATATAGTGGAAAGATGAAAGCACAAGGAAAAATTAGCATCATGATACTTGAAGAGGATGGACAGGGGTTCATACCTAAAATAGGGGTTCCTTTATGGTGGAAAGTAGTCCATCTTAAAATCATGTATGTAATGAGCTAATTGTCCCATGCAAGAATGTGATGTAAACTACATTAGCACCACTGTAGTATGACCCTTGTGGGAAATATATAAACAATTGTAAACATAGGAGTGTTATGCCCCATGCAGTAAAAATGTAAGCACAATGAGATCCCATACATGGTATATACTAAGTGGGTGAAAGAAAATCATTGCAATTATATGAACAAGTTTCCTCCAATGGGTGAGGTGTAATCAATGTAAGTATAAAATATAATATGCCCCATGTAGGAAAATGTAATCAATGTAAGGATGTAAGTAAAATTCCCTCAATGGGAAAGGTGTAATTAATGTAAGAAAAGGGGCATCATTTAATTTTTGGGTGAATTGTGGGTACTGTAATCATAGGAATAAAATTCACCCCATCGTGGGAAATAAGTAATCAATAAAGGTAAAAATTTTCTCAACTTCAGTATGGAAGGGTTTCCAGGAGAAGAATGGATTAAGCTTTTGTTCTGACAAGAAACCTGCAAGCACAAACACTACACAAGATGAGATTAAAAAATATATGGTATATTTCCTGACAAAGGCCAGTCCTCGGAATTCAATGGAATTCCTTGCAAGGATGTCAATCCACATGTTCAAGAAATTAATCTGATAATGATAAAGTAAATTGATAACAAATGATAAAATGATAATTGATGATGTAATAATGATGCAAAGGAAAAGGGACAAAGGTCCAAGGTTATGTGATTGGTCTGATGCTGGTTCCTGATCCAAAGGGATTCGAGGAATCACAATATGGCTCAAAGGAGAAAAGGTGTGGACATGTATGTGCTCACAAAGGAAAACAAGATAGGGTATGTGGTATGGATAAATAATAAATAATACAGATGGCTCAGAGGAGCTTGAAGAGACTTAATGGATACTTACAAAGGAAAATATAATGGTCAAGGTTGAGTTATGGATATCAGAGAGACAATCAGATTTGAAAATAGGTCTAAGAGACATGGATCGCCGATGATTTAGTGAATCGCTGGAGATTCAAGGAATCACTGGTGATTATTGTAGATGTGTACAGGATGATGAGAAAATAAGATAGATTGACAGAAATGATAAAATTAATAAAAGAGACAGATAATGATATTAAATAAGGATGTTTACTAGTTGGTTGTAGTAGATAATCAATGTTGAAAAAGGATGAGATTACCGGAAAGGTGAAGCTTGAAGGTGTTGACAAAAGATTTGTAGCGTTAAACTCCTAAACGAGGATAATCTCTAGAAAAGCATGTGAATCCAGAAGAGTATGATGTAATAAGATTTCCTTAAGGATGCTTTGAATAACATCTTGTCAAAGGCTAAGTCCAGGTGACTTAACATATGAGAGGATTTTGCATATGTGTTAGAAGAAAGATACAAATAATGCACTGATTTGAGCTCCTAGATATGTCAATGGCCTTCAAGAGAAGAAGAGACGAATTAATTTAAGAGGGATATAGTGTAGGAATATTGTTTTGAATAGCTATTGTCGTAGGCCAAGATCAAGAATCATCATTCATCCTCTCAAGGTGAAGGCATGGGACTCGTATTTATAGAGTTAATAGGAGAGAATTGTTGGCGATGGCAGGAAGTTTGAGTTTGGGAGGATAAAATTGTTATTTTGAACTTAGGTGGTTTGGGATTTATGGGAATCATAGCTAGATAAGTTAGAGAGGTCGAGTGGGAGGTTTAGAGTAGTTAGGATAGTGGTAGGATAAATTAGAAGGTTGCCTAATTTAAACTAGTCCTAACTAGTGAAGAGTGGGAGGTGGTTATGGGGATAAATTAGAGGTAGTTAGGGTAATATTTATAGAATTTTTATTATTAAAATTATTTATAACTAGTGAGTTAGGATGAGTCGTCATGGGGATAAGTTAGAGGTGGTTAGGATTAATATTTTTATAAGGTTTAGTTAAACTAGGTAACTAGTGAGTTAGAATGAGTGAGGTGTATGTGGCGAAATATTAATTAATTAATTATTTAGCCACGGGAGGGGTAATATGACCTAGGAAATGTGATTTCATTTAAATGGTGTGATGAAATAATTTAATTAAAGTTTATGGAGGGTATAGGTTTTAAGTATATAACCCAAGGCAAAGAATATGAATAATATGTTAATTAATGATGGATGTGGATTTATGTGAGTATGGAAATGATGTTGATGTTAATATAAATATGAGGGGTGTAATGTGATAATGAGGGGCCTGGTGGATGCCGACACTGGAATTAGTGGTGCTAATTTTAGGTGTCTACATTTTCCCCTTTTTGTTGAGTGGTTTTGAGACAAGCCACGAGACAAAAATGAGATGTGATAGATAAATGTTGTAGAATTACATGATGAGGTGCTTCCCCTCAAACTGGGGATTGATGAAAAAGGGAATCGATCATGATCTTGAAAGAGATAGATGGAAATATGCAAGGATAAGAAGATGATAAAGTGATGCCCTAGGATGAGGTAAAAACAATATGGGTTTCGTCATAAAATAAAGTGATAGGGGAACCAAAGGGTTTGTGTCCTATAGACATATGAATTTTAATGAATGAACATGATGTTTTGACAAGGTCAAAGGACCAAGAATTGATGTTTCCACAAAGGTGGGTTTACGAGGCCAAGAAGTCAAGTGATAGGGGAACCAAAGGGTTTGTGTCCTATAGACATATGACTTAATGGAAAAAAAGATGATATGACGATTTGATGAGGTAAAAGGACTAGAAATTGATGTTTCCACAAAGGTGGGTTTACGAGGCCAAGAAGTCAAGTGATAGGGGAACCAAAGGGTTTGTGTCCTATAGACATATGACTTAATGATGAAAAAAAGATGTTATGATGATTTGATAAGGTCAAAGGACCAGAAATTGATGTTGTCACAAGGTAGGCTTACGAGGCCTAGATGGGGGTCCTGAATGGTGATCAAGGATGTACCACCCAAGGAGGTATTTGGTTGATAAATGTTGATTTTAGTGAGTAGATGCAATGTTTTAAACAAAATGATGTGATGTTGAGATGTGCTCAAGATTGTGTTGATGTTTGAGAGATAGATATAAATAGATATTGTGATATTTTGGTAGATTAATGTTGATGTGGAAGGGTTGAAAACTGTTAAAGTTATGTTTTAGGTATGATGTGTATTTGATATTGATGTTAAAGTGATTTAATATTTATCAAAACCATGGTCAAGAATGAAACATGGATTGATTTTTTTGTATTGGATTTGATACATATATGATGGGAAACAAAAAAGTGAAGGCACTTGCACTTTTGGCCTTTAAAACAATGAATGTTAATAGATGACTAACAATGGGTAGTCACACTTAGGATCTTGGACATAGAGATGAAGTGAAAAGTGTACCTTCCTAGGACATGAGAAGGGTTGACATATGTAGGTTGTGTGGGAAAAGAGGGTTCTCCTTTCAATAGTTTCATAGGGAAATGCCCCAGCTTTACATTTTTTATTTTGATACAAACTGATTGATATGGGAAGTTTTCTATAATGGGAAAACTAATCGATGTGGGAGGATTTCTTAGGATGATTTGACTTTTGTATTTTTTAAGGTTAATCAATGCAGGAAGCCTTTTACATGGGTAGCCATCCTTTGAGGGTATGGTCTGCATTTTTTATTTTTGACTTTTTATTTTTAACAGAGATGGCCATCCTTTGAGGGATCAGTCTATGAATTTGACTATTATTTTTCCTTTGAGGGATCAGTCTACTTTTATTTTTGACAATATGATGTTTGAATAGTTGTCCTTTCAAGGGATCAGTCTATTGATTTTGAATTTGATAAGAAGCATCCATAGATATTTTTTGAATTTATAAGCTAAGGGAAACACCCTAATAGACTGTTTCAAGGAGGGGAGAAGAAATGTGTACACACACTACACATGTGTGCCCCAAGACATGTCTTTGGTTGGTAGACAAGGTGGATGGATGTAATGATTGTGGGGTTCCTGCTAAAGAGGAACTTTTCCATGTGAAAGATGTGATGAACAGAGCTGTGGTGCTCATCTTTAAGGTGTATTAAGGATAGTTGACAGAAAACCACATGCTTTCAAATCATTGTGATGATAAAATGGCTGGCTAATGATGGAATAAAATCTTTGATGTGACTACTATCATGAAAATTGATGTGTTAACAGTAGAAAGGCCACAAGTGCAAGACATTCAAAGGTTTCCCCATGTTATATGGACCAATCCAGTTAAGGGAGAGCTTCCCATGTTTACTCCGAAGTAATGACATTTTGATTAGATTGATAGGATAGGTTGGTGAGGATGTGTAAAAGGGAAGGTATGTAAAGTAAGAATTTCAAAGTCTTAGTAGATAGGAGCCTTCCCAACATAATATTGTGGATAGAAATGACATGTGTTAAAAGGAATGATGTCCTAAGGATGATAGAAGTTTTGGTCTTGATTAATCAAGTGTATGGTAAATAAAGGAGCCCTTGAACAAAGGAGATGTGGGAAATTTGGATGGGGTATGAGAAGACAATTGATAAAGAGGGGTAGATGATGAAGCTTTGGTTTTTCCTTTTCTTTGTGTATGTTGATTTTGGTTTGTATAGGTGGGTGAATTATACTAGTTTGAGATAAGGGACCTTCACTAGAAGGTGATGGGAAAACACATGAGGAAGGTTTGTCGAGATTTGGTTGAGGATGACCCCTTGGTTCTGTGCATTTCAGTGAAGACATTGTCATGGCTTGGGCATAGATGTTGATGAGGTTAAAGACCTTCAAGGGAAGGTGTGGACATTGATGAGGTTGAGAGACCTTCAATAGAAGGTGTTAATGAGATTGAAGGACCTTTAAAGGAGGGTGCTAATGAGGATAATGGTCCTTCAAAGGAAGGTGTTGATGAGATTGATGGACCTTTAAAGGAAGGTGCTAATGAGGATAATGGTCCTTCAAAGGAAGGCACTGACGAGATTGATGGACCTTCAAAGGAAGGTGATAATGAGGATAATGGTCCTTCAAAGGAAGGTGATGATCTGATGGTCCTTCAAAAAGTGCTAATTGTTGACATGATAGAATAAGGATGTTTTCCTTGTCCTACAGATGTCAGTGAGGAATTTGATGAAGGTGATGATATCGATGATGGCTTAGGATGGTCCTCTTTTAGGGGAAGATCATCGATAAGGAAGAGTCATTGGATTATGGATTTAAGTGTTTTACAACTCTGTATGTTATGCCATGAGCATCTATGGTAGGCACAGGTTTTGTCTTGATCGTACTAGGAAGGTTTTCAAGTATGTGGATGGGGTGTTTTGATTGGTGGTAAGGTGATAAGAGAGGCATGCATGAGTCTATCGAGGATATCAACGTAAGTCCCTTTTGGGGGATTTGGATTAATGGAGATTTTGACCTTGACTTACGAGAGCGCTTAGGAGGAAATGTCTTATTTTTGGATGGGGGTGGATTCGTGGATGTTGTATGGTGTTGGAACATCATAGGGATGTTGTGAGGTTGATAAGAGGGAGAATATGACCCAAGAAAGGGATAACATGTGTGATTGATAAGATTGGATGATGGATGAGGTCCAAAAATATAGGAGGAGGGATGGTTGATGGATGAGATAGGGTTTGATTGTGTGCCATGATATTGAGCTAAAGGATGGGGTCCTAAAATTGATGGTAAGGGTGGACCCGTAGATTTGATAGACTTAGATTGTGATAAAGGATGAGGTCCCAAAATGGATGGTAAAGTTGAGACCTTAGATGACGTGTGCTTATATTTTTTAGTATTGATTTTAGGTAAAGGAGGGTGTTTTATGATGAATGATGAGGATGAGGAGGAAAATGTGATTGGTTTTGATTTCGTAACATTTGCGTTAGATAGAGAAGAGGGACTCATGTCAAATGACAAGGGTGAGGCCATGAGTGTGATGGTATTTGACTGTGTAGTGTTTGATTCAGGGAAATGTTCTAGGCTAGAAGGTAAGTGAGTATCTGGGGATATGATTGGGTTTGATTCAGATGAGGGAGGTGTTATTTATAGACATGATTGAGGTGGATTACGTGAGTTTTCTAGTTTTTTGATTAATTCAATAAGTGATTGAATATCGAGATCTTCAATTACAAAGGATTCTTTAGTAACTACTTCCAAAGTGGAATCTAATGGTTGTAAAGGAGTGATGGATGGTTGGACAGTGGACATGGGTGATATTGATGTGTGAGGATCATTGAAAAGAGGATCCAAGTGATTCTAAGTTTTCAAGAGGAAGCATTGGTGATGAACGGGTCTTCTTATAGGGAAGATCACATGTAATATTGTTGATGAAGTAGCTTGAGGGATGTGTAGCATTTATAGGGACTAAATCTATCAAAGGTTTTGGGTAAGGAAGACAGGTAATGTCATCATGTGTGGTATTTTTATCTGAATCATAGAAAGACCTAGGGGAATCAGATAAAACATGTGTAGTCTCATCTGAATCATAGGAAGACCTAGGGGAATCAGATGAAACATGTGGAGATTGAGGATTGAGATGGCCTTCTTTGAGGGCTTGGATTTCTAATTTCCTAGCCATGGTGAAGGCTTCATCGAAGGTGTGGAATGTATGGATTTGAAGGGTGGATGATATGTGATGGGAACATGATCGGGTAAATAACTTGATTAATTCTAACTTTGGAAGTGGAAAAGACAATTGATTAATAGTACTCTACCATCTAGTGAAAAAGTCTCCAAGGGATTCATTTTTGGATTGTTTAATGGTAGCAAGGTCAGAAATGGTGATTTTATGAGTGACATTTATAGCAAAGTGATCGAGAAATAACAAGGCTAACTGAGTGAAAGAGACCAAAGAATGTCGAGGGAGGGAATTATACCAATCCAAAGGAAAGTCCTGTTAGTGACATAGGAAAGGTTCTAAGCAGGAGATCTTGATCGTGGACGATGAGATAACACAATTGTCTAAAGGATAGTATGTGTTGTTGAGGATCCTCTTGGCCATGGAACATGGTAAATTCAGGAAATTCCTAATGTGGAGGATAGGGCTTATATGGTACTAACATATGGATGGGTTCATTACAAACCTGATCATAAGTGAGGACTTGTTTGGATCCTTTTGTAGTAGTTTCTAAATTTTCTAATCTATTTGACATATCTTGTATGGAATCATTTGTAAGATTAAATGTGAAGGAATTGATGAGAGGACATGATTGATTTGACTAATGAAAATGTGAAGTAGTATAGTTTTGTAATAGATGGGCTTGATGTGGAGATTGATGATGGGTAGCTTGAGAGGATATTTTTTGTGAAGTGGGTTGTGATAAAGGGATGTTGGGAGATGTAGAAAAATGTTGAGTATGTTGTTGTTGTTGGATGAGAGGAGTTGATTGGGCCTGAGTAGGGATATGTGTATGGATTTGCGATGTTTGAGGTACTAAAACCGGATTGAAGAAGAGATGGATTGATTAGATGAAGGTTTTGGGGTATTTAGATTATGATGATATTGTGATGAAGAAGGGGATGTTGGAAAGACTGCTTGATGAGATACATTGGACATAGACTGAGAAGCAATTTTTTGGAAATGGTTTTGGTTGTGAAGAATAGTCATAGGTCTGTTTGATGGGATTATTGTAGGATTGTTGAATTGGATAAGAGGCAGAAGTTCCATAGGGAACATAAGATGGTCTAGATGACTCTAGAAACATGTCAGAGCTAAATAAAGTTGACTGAGATGTGATAGGTTGATAAAATGGGTTATAATGTTGTACTGGTGTAGATAATGATGCATACATATTTTATGAGGTTTAATCATGAAATTGCTAGCAAACAAACACACAATTTCCTAATCAATAAAAAGAAACTAAATGGATGGATTTACAAACAACAGATAAGCAAGAAGAATAAATTTTAAATTTTCTTGATTTAATTCAGAAAAGTGAAATGTGAAAAAAATGGATGATGGGTCCTAGGAAATGACAAGCTATGGCTAGTTTCAAGTATGTTTATGGGCGGAGTCCTCAATATACCTGAAGGTACAAGGCCCAAATTTTTACTATTGCCGGTATGGACGTGTATATTGGGGCCTACCCCCTCACTTCATGGTCCCATTGTGATAAGGGAGTTGGGTGCTGAGCCAATATATACTGACAGGTAGGTGATTATAATCAGCCAGAACACCAAGTTAGCTTCCCTATTGGGTGATGAAATCCCAATCAGTTTCACTTGGGTGGGAGTTGTTTGAATGCATTTTTTTATTTATAAGTGGTTTGGTTGTGTGTGGGGGAAGAATAAGTGAATGCAAAAAATTTTCCTCCTAATTAGAGCTATGTGATGATCAAGAAAGTATGAAATATGTTTATTTTAAGATCCAAAATGAAATGTTGATTTTGATGAGGTCAAACAAAGAATGCAAAATGAAAGCAAAAGAAAGGTTTTAGGACTTATTGTGAGAGCACTCCTATTTTATTTTTATTTTATATATTTTATAATTTTTTAGTAAGTTTCCAAAGCAATTAAAAATCCAGAAAACAAGCCTCTCAAAAGAATACCCTGCAACCAGATTAAAAAAAAAAAAGAAAAAATAATAGCAATAAGATATGATTGTGAAAACTTATAAAAAAACTACATAGGAAATTACAGATGATTATGCTAATCGTAGGTGATTACCAGATAGTGAAAAAAAAATGAATATTCTATTGATAAAATGAAGTAAAAAAATAAGGGACAGGGTCCCACTGGGCATGCCAAAATGTTGACACAATTTTACCTTCATAGTTTAGTTGATATTTCAATGGGGTAAAATAGGATCTCAACCTCAATATGGTGGGGTTTCCAAGGATACCCGTAGATGATGTTGATGGATGTTGATTTGTCACTCTGTGAAGAATGATTAATCTTGCCTTTCCACCAATGAAACCTGCAATCACAAACACTACACAAAATGAGATTAAAAAAATATATGGCAGATTTCCTGACAAAGGCCAGTCCCTGAAAATCAATGGACTTCCTTGCAAGGATGTCAATCTGCATTCAAGAAATTAATCTGATAATGAGAAATTGAATTGACAAAAATGATAAAATGATAGCATAACGATGTGACCAATAATGCGAAGGAAAATGGACAAATGGGATCCAAGGTCTATGTGTTGGTTTGATGGCGGTTCTTGATCCAAAGGGAGTCAAGGAATCACAATATGGCTCAAAGGAGAAAAGGTGTGGACAGGTATGTGCTCACAAAGGCAAACAAGGTAAGTATATGTGGTCTGATAAATAATAAAATGTCACAGATGGCTCAAAGGAGCTTGAAGAGACTTAATGGACACTTGAAAAGGAAGAGATAATGGTCAAGATTGAGCTCTGGATTATCAAATCAAGAAAATCAGAGTTGAAATTTAGGTCTAAAAGACAACAATCTCCAGTGACGATTCTATAGACTGTGTAAAGGATAATAAACAAATGAGATAGATTTATAGAAATGATCAAAAAATAAAAGAATAAGACTATGATATTCAAATGAATATGGTTACCTGGTTGCAATAGATAAATAATTCTGAAAAGGGATGAGATTACCAGAGATTGAACATACGAGAGGAGTCTACAGATGTGTTACAAGAAAGATGCAGATAATGCACTGAGTTGAGATCCTAGGATGTATCAATGGCCTCTAAGAGATGAAGAGACAAATTAATTAAAGACGGATATAGTGTATGAAAGAATTCTTTGAAGATCTCTTGTCAAAGGGAAAGTCCAAAAATGATCATTCATCCTCCCGAGATGAAGGCATGGGATTTATATTTATAGAGCTAATAAGAGAGAATTGGCGGCGATTGGGGGAATTACCTGCGATTGTAAGAAGTTTGATTTTAGGAGGAAAAAATTGCTATTTTGATCTTAGGTGGTTGAGGATTTAGGGGAATCATAGCTAGATAATTTAGAGAGGTCGAGTGGGAGGTTTAGAGTGGTTAGGATAGAGTAGAGATAAATTAGAAGGTTTCCAAAATTAAACTAGTCCTAACTAGTGAAGAGTAGAAGGCGGTTATGGGGATAAGTTAGAGGTAGTTATGGTCATATTATAGAAGGTTATTAATTTAACTAGTTATAACTAGTGAGGAGTGGGAGGTGGTTAGAGTTATTTAGGATAAATGTGTGGATAATTTAGAAGGTTTATAAATTAAACTAGTCATAACTAGTGAGATGTGAGGACTTGTCATAAGGATAAGTTAGAGGTGGTTAGGATAACATATTTAGAAGTTTTAGTTTAACTAGTCGTAACTAATGAGTTAGGATGAGTCATGTGTATGGGTGAAATTAATTAATTAATTAACTGATTAATTTAATTATTTATCCATAAGAGGGGTAATATGACCTAGGTTTATGGGATGTCGTTTAAATGGCATGTACATGGCGAGCTTAATTAAATTAATGGAGGGGTAGTAGGTTTCTAAGTATATAACATAAGATGAATAATATGTTAATATGTTAATTAATTATGGATGTGGATTTATATGAGTATGGTGACGATGTTCATGTTAATATAAATATGATGGGTGTAATGTGATTATGAGGGGTGCCTGGAGAATGTCAACACTGAAATTAGTGGTGCTAATATTGTTTGTCTATATTGTGTTGATTTGATTCTCCTGTTGCATAAACTTTGACAAAATTCTAGAAAATGAAGTTGTGAATCCACCACCAGTTGAAAAATTGACCCTGGATCAAGTAATACCTGAAAATGGAAGTCCTTTAAAATGGGTTGGTCAAATTTTTTTCAATTACATATTGTATATCTTATTATTGAATATCATGCATTATTTTAATAGCATTAATGGGAATTCAATGTATGTTGATAGGAAATATTCCCATATTTTCATTTTCTTTGAGACTCGATAATGGTGTCACCAGTAGGTAAGATCTCAGGGAAATGTTTATCATACTCATATTATACTTCTCACTTGTTAAGGATGAAAAAATCCATTAGCAACATAGTATGCAGATTCAATGGGCATGGGTATAATGTCTATTTTTGGAAATTTACATTTCAGTATTTGTTGTTGATTTTCATTGTGAAAATATGGACACCATTTTGGTATTGTAATTAATATATAATATTTTTATGTCGATAGATGATAATTACTGATTATTTAAGACCCTTATTTTGGGAGTTTTTTGTAAATATCCTATATTGTTACAATTGGAATGTACATTTATTACACAAAAAAACTGATTTGCAGATGTTGCATGGTTAACTTTTGCAATGGATAGCAGTTTCATCTTTATAAGTATACATGCAGTTTGTTTCTATCTTAACTATAGTGTGTAGAATGTTGGGATAGATATGCTATTGACAATATTCACCTGATTCATAGTTTTGACTACTTAGCTATCTTTAGGCCAACATTCTGGATCATGATATTTATAGTGGTTAACAATTTCACAGGGAAAATGGACACTAGCTATTTTTGGCATGTAGTTGTATTTTTGCACTAATATATTTTAGTGGAATTTAATTTTACTGTGATTAGCCTTATCACAGAGTATTAGTTGAGCACTTTCCTATTTTGGAAACAAGTGTTTATTTTTATCTGATTTATTGTTTGTAATGAAAATTACAGTTACTAGGTTTTGACAGTTCACAACTGTTTGTAGAGATTGACAAAATTACAGAGTATCATGGGACAGTTTCCTATTCTAGTGGAAATTGTCTAATATTTTACTAATTGATTTTTTATGATTAATTGATAAATAATTTGCAATGATTTAACCCTTGATGCTATTTCTCGACAATGTATGTGTTTTGTGAAATTTAGGATGGTTTAACAACATTTATGGGTGAAAACAAATTCTTGTGGACAAAAATCCTTCCCTGTTGGGAGGTGTGATATGGAGGACAATTTTGGAACTTTATAATTTCATAAACTCTCCCAAAACCATAATAAATTGATAGATAATTTTGAGATTTTTCTGATGACATCAAGATCAGTTAAAAATAGAGCTCATATGCGAAATATACCACTGGTCAAAGTTTGGTCAAAGTTGGGAGGAGACATAGTGAATTGGACAATTAGGCATCGACACGTGGAAAAAGTGAAGTTTGAGAAAAAGGGTAAAAATTTGGTTTTATGACGCCAGTATTTGACACTCATGTTTAGACATGGCATTATGGATATATAGCAGGGCAATGTAATGTTACATTGGAACAAGTTCAGGGCCAGCTTGGTGTGCTTCCACTTCATCTTCCACACAATGCCGAATTCACCCATATCTAGGTGAGTCAATAACTGAGCCAACTCATTTTATCCTCATGGCATAGTGACTTAGCCTTACCACTTATCCCCCAAAAAATAGCTCACCATCCATGTACGTGGCTTACCATACATAGCATCCCATAGGGCCATCCACATGGCATATCAAAATTTCCACACGCAACTCACGAGGCATTCTAACCATTGGCCACCTACGTGGAAAGAAAAATGAGGATATGGATGGCCTAAGTAGTGTCCAAATAGGGTGGAAAACCTTTATTTAAACCTCATAGCCAACTTTAAACCCCAATAATGTGAAATTATTTCCAAATGGGAAAAAAAATGACGGAGCATAGTTGGGTTGGTTCGAACCCCCAACCACTAGTTTACGAAAATTAAGCCTCACCACTAGACCATTATGGCTTAGTGAGTTATGAAAGGGGTTCACTTCTATTTAAATGATTTTTTTTGACAAGTATGTGCATATAGGGTAGATTTCAAACTATGTTATCTTTGATAAAGAGTATTTTTTAGAAAACTGAGTTTTTGAGTGACCTAGAGGCATTTGTGGATCTTGGCGTAAACTAGAAAGTTGTCCAGAATTTTGAGACACTCCTTGTGGAATTATTTTTTTTCTTATTTTGGAGATGTTGTGATGATGATTTTTTGTTTTGGAATTCACTTGAGTGTCAGATTCCATTTTTGGAGCCATTTAGTCATACATCTCGTTGGAGGAAAACTATGGGAGATCTGATATTTTGCACTTGAGTTTGTAAGTCGAGTTATTATGATTTGGGTGGTTGTGGAGGAGATTATTTTTCTTCTAAACACCTGTTTAGATTCATTTTGAACCAAATAGCCTTTGTTCTTATGTGAACTAATTCGGATTCGTTTGAATCAACCGGTATCATTTGGTTCACTATTGCACATTTGTAGCTTCATTTGTAAGTTTGTATTTGATTTAGAAATCAGAATTTTTAATGAATCGGTTCAACTTTTGAAGCCAAAGAAGTAGGTGTTTATTTTAGCCAAGCTCCATTATCAACCTCTTACAATGTGTATGTGTTCATTTTACATTGCAATTTTTATTAAGTTGATAATATTGTGGAGTAAATTCACAAACTTCATATAGGGTCTGAGGTCAATTAAAAATTTTGCCGATGTTTTTTTATCAATAAATGGTATGAGAACTTTGACTATGAAAAACTAGTGATTGGTTCACAAATAATGGGGTTGAGAACATATGAGTTGGGCATCAATATTTTTTGCAACACTAGAGGGTGAGGCAGGAGTAATAAGGTTCTGGGTAGCAGAAGAAGGCAATGAATGAATCTTCTTTAGGTAAAGTATAGTAAAACCCGAATTAAACACAGTTTCTTAGTGTACACTTTTTCTAGCTAGACGAGTTGAAGGAAATGCTAAAGGTAACTTTGGAAGGCTAAATAATTATAATGATAAGTGAAATTTCATGATTCATGCATGATCATGAAGTTTCAACATCTTGCAGACTAAGAAATAGGTTGATTATTTGAAGAACTCAGAAACTGACAGTGACATACAGTTCTTTTAAGAAGTTTGGAGAGATTTGATTGAAGTAAAGGACCTAATCTAGATCTTGAAAACCTTGAGAAGTTATCCTAGTAATAGTAAAGTCTTAGAAGTTTGAAAATTTTCATAGGAGGTTCAAGGACTAAAAAGGTAACATAGCCTAAGAAAATTTGTAAACTTTGTTCTAACTATGTGTACTCAAATTAGAGGGCCTGGGAAGAGTATTTTGTGTGAGAAGCCACCAACACGTGAGTTTCTAGGTTGACGAAATTGATATATGTTTGTGAGGTAGATAAGAGGCCATAAAGGTTGATGAGATGTTGTTAGAACTTAAGACCATGATGTGATGAAAGAAAACTAACTACAGACTTATGAAGGTATAAAAGTCAAGCCTAAAAGGAGAGTTACAGTGCTCTTATAAGAGGTAAGGAAAGTGGAGATTGTTGTCAAAGATTATATGGGAGTAATTTTGATGTCTCAAAGTTTGATCACAATTTGAAAGGTCATCTAGAGGTTTTACATGGTATAGTTGATGTGAGTTTCCTATTTCAGTTAAGAAGCCTTGTGGAAGAAACCCTATGAGAACTTGATAAACATTGGCTCTAACTAGGAGAGTATGGAAGTTTGAAGGGAGTTAAGAAGTGTGCTTAAAAGACATGTTATGCAAAAACCCTAGTTCAACGTAAATTGGAAAGGAAGAGTCAAAACAGAGTTGAAAAGAGGGATGGAGCTTAAGAAGGAGGAAACTTTAAAGTGTCAAAAGTGAGAGTAAAGTGTAAGTGGTGGTTAAAGAGGTAAATAAAAGTTAAGAACAACTTAAACAAGGTGGAGAGAGATGTTTAAATAGTTGGAAACATTGGAAAGTCAAGAAACCCTAGGTGGAGACCTAAAGGAGGAAAATTGTGTTGGGAGTGATTGGAAAAGAGTTAGGAAATGAAAATTTTCACAAAGCACAAAGAGGATAATGGGTATCTGAAACATATTTCACTTTTGTAAGGAATTTTATGGTTTTCTCCAAGCATAGAGGTTTGTATGCATTTAGGGCTAGTAATTATGCCTTGTTTGGATTGATGAATTGAGAATAACTTTTTATGGGAGTGGATTTGGTTTATAAAACTTGGTGAGTAGTTAAAAGGGGGAAATGGGTACTTGAAAACCTTACTATTGAGTCCTAATCCCTTGAAATGGTGATTTTACATTAGAAAATGCCTTTTTGGAGGGCTAGAAGCAATTTTGAGGTCTAGAGTGAGATTGGGTAAATTTGAAGGATTAAAACTTTCTCAAGCATTTGTACATGATTGCTTAGTGAAATCAAGTAGGTGTCAAGTATTCTTAAACTTTGAATCAGTTGTATGTAGCAATTTGGGTAGTAGAGAAAGTTTTGGCAGTTGAGAAAAGGTGAAAAATTGTATTGTTTTGATTGATATTTTCGATTAATTGACTAACTCTTTGTTATTGGTTAAAGTTTTCCATTGTCTCTGCATCAACTTCTAGATCATTTTTTGGATCAATGTTGGTCATGTTACTTTGATTGATATTTTGGATCAATGTTGCTCATGTTGGTTTTGATTGATAATTTCAAGTAATTGACTAACTCTTAGTTACTGGTTGAAATTGTCTATTATCTTTATATCAAATTCTAGATCCATTTTTTGGATCAATTTTGGTCATGTTACTTTGAAAAATAGCATATTCACAATATATTTATTCACATGTAATGAGGAAGCATAAAGGAACTATAATGAAATAATATTAGTCTTATAGTATTAATTGATGCCCCCAGAGAGAAGAACATAACCAGCCTTTGTGGATCCTATTAGCATGTAACAATATGTGTGTCTTGCATCAAGCTCAATATACCTCATAAACACATATGTGTAAAGAGTAAAAAATATATGTTATCAACAAAACCAAAGTGGCTAACAACATATATAATGTAAAGTACTAACAATGCAAGATATATGTACAGATCTTTGTTTTGTATTTTTTGTAAATATGTGATACTTTTTTTATTATTGAATATAAATATGTACAAAAGAGAAGGGAATCATAAGAGCTACCCAAGGTACTTGTGAATAGGTGAATCTATGTCAAGAGAAATGAGAGGCGCGAGCCTCAAACATGCCAATGAAGAGTTTTTTAATATGCAAGTGGTCTCATAGTAGTGCCATGTGTCATAGAAACCCAGGAAGGAGCAAAAGGTGGACTAAATCCACAAGAAAATTTATGCGATGACATAAATATGCGATGAGCTCTCAAAGAGTGAGATCCATGAGAGATGATATGTACACTAGAAGACTTATGAGGAATCGTGGGAGGGTGAGAGCCACTAGGTATAGTATGTGTGTGGGAAGACTTATTATAAGACTTAGGAGGGATAGAGTTGTGATATGTAACATGTGTGCTAGTGGGTCTATCAAGATACTTAGGAGGACTATATCTATGATATATAGCATGTGTAACAGAATTTCTAGCAATATACCTAGATGGATGAATTATAGAATCACGCCAAGATAACCTAGGAAAATGAACCTCAAAAGGAATACCGCAAATGGTGATAAGTTTTTTTTGGTGAATGAACTTAACACATTGGTGTAAAATAGAAGGGAAATATTAAAGGGTGTGTGATT
This sequence comes from Taxus chinensis, assembly GCA_019776745.2. Taxonomy (NCBI): domain Eukaryota; kingdom Viridiplantae; phylum Streptophyta; class Pinopsida; order Cupressales; family Taxaceae; genus Taxus; species Taxus chinensis. The sequence goes on from JAHRHJ020002275.1 coordinate 194,170, forward strand.
AAGGGAAACCTAAGTGCATATCACCAGAACTAAGAGTGGAGGAAACTAAAACTAGAACCTGAAATTGCACATGGTCAAAACCACACACTAGGTCCAAAGTATCTGTATTTTCCTAACCCTTTTATACAGTCTTGGACCTGCTTAGAATCTAAGCCTGCAACTTCCTGAATGCTTCACCTATCTAGAACTGAGTGTTGTTGTATTTTGGTCTTCTTTGTTCACCTTCGGAATGGCTAAGTAACTTTTTTTCAAACCCTAGAACCCCTGTAGTGAAAAGAGCTACTACAAAACAAATTTAGATGAGTTACGGGAACCCATGTGGACCACTGACATTACCACTACTTTTAAGTGGGACACATCATTCTCTTATCATGTGATATCTACCATAGTGCAATCAAAACTTGATAATCGTGCTTTGATAATGCTTCCACTTGAGTTTCACACTTTCTTAAATACTTGTAAAGGGTAACTTTGCTTTCTTGTAGAGAGAAGATAGAGACTCCTAGACCTAAAATGAGACTTTATACCTGTAGGATATACTACCATAATGGATTTTCATCAGTTATTTCATATTTTAGGGAGCTTGGAGTGCCTTTTGTGTTTTTTTTACATGAGGAGTTCTTAAAGTGCAAATTTTTTCAATGAGGTATTATTTACTTGCTTATATATGCTTCCGAAGGTTAAAATTTTATGAGAGGTTAACCAAGGGGAAATACTAGTCCATATGAAGACAATGGAATTGAAATTTTAATTGGATAATGTATCGGTCCAAATCATACAGTAGGGTTAGGATATATATCTACATCTCGACCAAAACTGACGTTTTTGGACTAAAGGGAGAAAAGATAATTTTGACAAAGGGATTAGAGGATAAATGTTTTTAGATGTGTTTTATTTATACAAATATTGTGTACTTGACATTAAGAAGTGCTATAAAGATTTAAGAAGGATCAAAGAGCTAACAAGGTGTCCTAATCAAAAAGGCCAAGGAGAAACCCTTGTCAAATGCAAGTGTCAATGTCAAAGGATAGACTTGTCAAATTTGAGTGTCTAAAACATTAAAACAAAGATTCTCGCTTTTGATTTTAATCACTTCGGTTCACTAGAGTACACTATAAATGGATGATGTCCAATTTTTTCCTATATGTAGGGTAGCTTGTGGAAAAGAACATGGTGAAATATTCCCATGATATTTACATGAATACGTTGGAAATTTTTTAATATTCTGGTATTTTGATAGATTAAGAACATGGTCCCTAGTGTAGTGGTTTACTAAGATAAGAATTAAGGTACACCAAGTGAATCAAGGAAAAAAATATAGATAATGACTACCAAGCATGTGACATACAACATTTTCATGATGGAATAGAAGGTGTCTATTTCAATGTGATAGAAGGCATGCATCAATCAAGAAATGTTACTATAAATGGAGATATATGTGAGTGATGGGATAACATAAAGGAGACCAAATAATTTAAGGATCAAATTCAAGATGATCATGCACATTAACAAATTGGATAGCACACACTAGAACCGTAGGTCACAAAATTTTTCCTAACCTTTGAGTGGGTGTACATAAAAAAATCAATTTCATAGAAACATCCCATCTATATCAGAGAAGCACATATAGTGGTTGATAATTCGAGGGAATTGTACTTACCTCTAAATATTCCTTTCTAAAGTAAGGGTCATGTAAGAATGAGAAGGAAGGATATGAGGACAAAAAGGTTGTGTGGTCTAACCCTATATCTATAAAGGTCCAATAAAATGTTATTTTTGGAGTATTTCTACTTCATACAGTTAAGGTATGTTCCTAGGATATTTGGCCAATAATCTGGTGGAAGAGTGTGGATAATTTTAAAGACTAGTTGTAAAAACATAGGTCTATGAAAGAAACATACATTTATTTTCAATATTGGGTTGGTTTATGATTGGGTCAAAGTAAACAATGTGAGGTGATAATGGACCCATAATGGTCATATGGGCACCAATTCATAAGCATTAGTGGAAGTTGAGAACAAACAACTAATAACTAAAGGGATGAGAACATCCATATGGGTATAGGCCACTAAGGAAATGAGGATTTGTTCATTCCAATTTCTAATCCACTTTTAAAAACTTTAAATTAAAAAGCAAATGAATCTAAATGAAAATAAAAGAAAATGACCAACCTGAAAAATATAATTAAATTCAATTTTCCAATATTTAATTAAAGCAAAACATTAATTGGGAACTAACTATATGTAGTTTAAAATCAAGTACTTTTTAGTCAAAGTACTTGGGACATAAATACATGAAGTATTCTAAGAAAACTAAACTCCTAAACAAATATTTTTGGGCCAAGTTTTCAAGGCGTTTTGAAGAATTAAATAAAATAATATCCCCTTTAAACATCAACAAAGACACTAATCTAATAATGAAATAAACTACATCTAAATTAAAATAAACTTTAAGGGAATAGTCATATGTGGTTATTCCTCATTACTCGACCAAATATGGTTAAAAATAGATTTAATTATAAATAGAAGTGTATTCTAAATTTATTTTTCTAAAACATGAAACTTCTTCTAACTACTTCTACCTCGAGTTCACGGGAAAGAAAGAAAGCTTCTCATAAGCAATGTTCTTCTTGGAGATAGGGCCTAGAAACTTTCCCATGTAAAGATAAAAATTTATACATGATTAACAATGAAGAAATACAAAGAAACTGACAGACACAAAATCTTGCATAACTTCTTTCCCATTACAGATCCACAGGGATAGGCAGGGAATAAGATTCAATGGAAAATACATGAATCATTCATAGACAATGACTAGGAAATGAAGAAGTAATAAATTCTACCAATGATAAAACAAAGTATTTCTTATAAATTTAATGAGAATAATTAATTGAAAATTTCAAAGAAATCTTAAAACATCTAAATTTGGATGTAACTATTGATCTAAGATATGAAACTTAGGTCATGGTTGTTTCTATTGTCTCCTCATCTATCCTTTTCACTTTCAGAATTTCCAATTGATCCAAGGTGTGTATAGTACTGGTCAGTAAAAATAAAATAAGAAGATGACTATGTAGCTGAATGGTTAAAAGAAAAAGTCATTGAAAATGTTGTACTGAAAATAACAGAAGAATCGAATGGTTGTGACATGTAATTCCTAGCAAGATTTTGGTAGCATAACTTTGTAAATCAAATATCAAAACTCCAAACCAACACTTCAAGGTTTGAAAATTGACCACTTTTATGAAAATCTGGGGATCCTTCATTGAGGAAGTAACACATTCCAACAAGAAGTGAGAAATTTAAGGGTAGTCAACTTACCAATACATATTTCTCCATAGTAAGAATCCAAATTATACGATTTCAATAAGCCCAAAACCAAGCAAAATGTTAGCAATAAGAGTTATTATGCCAATGAAGTCATAAAAATCAGCCTAAGTCACAACTGGAATACGCATGTTTTTAGAAAGATACATGGCACATTTTTTTGTTGAGGTAAAAGTGAAAAAACCATGGTATACAATACCAGACGGTTATATGTAGTAGAGTCCGGTCTCATTTGTTTTAATCTTTGAGATTTTAGAGGGAGTCTAATGGAGTCCTTAGAAATCAAACCTTTATAAAGATGGAGACATAACTTTCTTGGATATCACAAGATCAAGATAGTGTGAAGCTAGGTAGAGGTTTAAAGATGGCCTTGTGCATGCTGAATAATGGGAAAAATTTATGTCAGGAAAGGGGATTAATATTATATTCAAATTTAATATCCAATTCTCTATTTTTGAATTTGCAAATTGGATATTGGATTATGGATAATAAAGAAAATGAAAAATAACATAACACAGGAATTTAACAAGGAAAAACCAAATGGGGTAAAATGTGACATGGTCAGAATGAAAATTTATATTAATGAGAAAATTTGCACCCATATATGGTACATATCCCTTATCACTTCTCCCTTCATTTATTTTAACTTGAATTACACTTGACATTTTAATATAACCATTTAGTGAGTCATATATAAATAAATACAAAGGGTTATGACCTTTGGTTGAAAAGTACAGGGCACACCAATTTAATTAATTAGTTAGCCAATAACAACTAACATGAAGAAAAATCTCATAGAATTTTATATTTAAATAAATCTAAGCCCAATAATTACCATATATTCTAATTATTTATCTGATGTATAAACTAGCTAGTTTTTTATGATCACTTGATAAAGATAGTTCTAACACTCCCCCTTAATATTAAGTGAGGATCATGTGCCAACATTACTTGTGGATAATACCAACATTTGTGACATGATAGATTTGGACATCTTGACCTTAAGTACCTAGCCAAATCTAGAAGAGATAACATGGTTCTTAGTATATGTGTATAAGGTGTTTGGGTAACAAGTATAATTGGAATCTATTTCTAATTGTAGATACTAAATCATGCACTCTAGGTACATTTCTAGGTCCTAGTCACATACTACCATTCATATGATTAATAAGTAAGAAAATTCCTAATTGGCCTATGTCTTTGGCCTCTTTGCTTGCTTCTTTTTGTTCTTACACTCCTTTTTTCCCAGTATGTGCTTTATACTTCAACATTTCTCACTCTAGACACCAAAGCCCAGTGAGGACCGTAACACTAGGAGCTCCCATCCCCTTTGGGTGCCCCTGACCCCTTTGAATTTTTCTCATATATTTTGTGTCATTTCTAGCCGTTTGGGCATCTTAATTTCTTACTAGTCGGCCTTTTTGGATTAATTATGAAATCTAAGTAAGGAAATCATATAAATATAAAGTTATGTGACCATAATAAAGGACAAAACATTAAGCATTAGCTATCACCACCTGTGGTTGCATTCAAAGGCCATTCTAAGATCATTTAAGCATCCATCTAGCTCTACACAAGGGACAATGGACTATTATTTCTACATACACACATAGGAGGGGAAGTTAATTCTATTCATGCACACATTTATCTACATCGTTTACATCTAGCTACTTGTTATATATCAATTGTGACACACACAAGAGCCACCTAGGTCATTATTTTAACACACACACACACACACACACACACACACACACACACACACACACACACACACAAAGAGAACTACATTGGGTCTGAGATGTAGTGTAGCACATCGGTCGTAAGTTCACTTTTGTGATAGCCAAGGAAATTCTGACATACTAGATTTTATGACATGAAGTGAAGGACAATGAACATCTTCCAGTGACCCTCAAAAGGAGTTTTGAGGTTATAAGCAGTCACATGCACCTAGAGAATAGGTCTGCAGTGCCTACAATAACCCTTCATCCAGTCCACGTACCCCAGTCCAGGAAGATATTGTGGTCACAAATTTTTTTGAGATTTGGTTAGACACTTTCCCCTCTTTGTTCACCATTTTTTCACTTTGGAACAGTCCATATTTAATTGTGAATCAACTGAGTGTTCTTTCCTCTCATTTTCAACTATGGTTTCATAATTTCTAGCTTATCTTTCTTGGGGAAAATTTATATTTCATTCTATATATATTTATTAGCACTGTTACATATTTTAGATTAGGCATTTATTCATTTTCAATATTTGATTGGTCATTTTGGTGAACCCATCACTCGATTCCAACCTTATATCTAGGGTCATATTCTTATGCATGTCACCCGTAGTGGTTGTTTTGAGTCTTTTGAGTATCTTTAGCTTCCTCCCTTTTCTTGTAGGGTTTCTAAATCCATGGTTGAGGTTTCTACATCAATGGTTGAAACTAAAAAACCCTTTTTCCAACTCTTAAAATTTTTGTTTTCACAAAATTAAAGCATCAGATAGTGAACACTCATATGATGAAGATACCAATGTTGATCAAGAGCAATTAGACAAGCTAACTTATTTTTATCAAGCTTTGTGTGATAATCTTACCCATCTGTCGCATGTTCTTCATGCTCAATAGCTACTAAAAACTCTCATGTTGATGTTTCAACACCTCTTGTTGATTCTTCTTTGACGACCATGGCTTCTACTCAACCCCTTCATATTCCTACCTCCATTCCCACTACTACCACTCCATAATACAAACTAATACTTCTACTGCACAACCTGGCTCTTCTTCAAATATTCTTGATTTAACTTCTTTATATCAGTATCTTCAGACTACAAATTCACCAACTTGACAAGAGGCTACTTCTTGTGTGTCTCCATCTCTTAGATTCTACCTTCACTCCTACACACTCCATTCGCACCCGCCATCTTTGCTTACTCACTTCCTCATAATTTCATCACCCCTAATCTACCCATTAATAATGGGTATGGTGACCCACAAGATCATCTCTGAGAATTCCATGTGTCATGTCTAGATTTTTTAGATGATCATATTCTCTCGGCTAATATATTCCTTTTTAGTCTCCATGATTATGCAATGATTTGGTTCTATGACCTACGTGTTCACTCAATAATATCTTTCACACATCTAATCGATGCATTTCTCACTCATTTCTCTATCAACATTGTCTCAAAAATATCATACGATCAACTTGCATAGCTTAAATAAGGATCTAATGAACATTTACCAGACCATGTCTTATGATACAAGAATAACCTAGCTAAGATGTCTAATGTGCTTGCAGAATTTGAGCTTCAAGATTTATTCATTCAGATTTTATTCCCACATCTCTAGGATAGTGTTCTCTTTAAGGCATCGTCGTCATTTGATCAACTATGTCACACTCTCAAGCTACGTGAAAATAAACTCTTATCTATATGTAATCTTAAGTTTTAAGAACAAGCTTTCCCCTCTACACATTTTCAAATTAATTCACCTTTTAAACCAACCACGAAACCTATTGAAGCTAAGGTCACTGCCAACGTTGTCTCTAACATCAAATAACTCCAATGGAAGCCACCAAATCTTACATATACAAATTTGACTATTCTTATGTATCTTATATTACAAAAACTTCTTGAGATAAATCTTATTACACTTCCCCTCTGCTCAACTTGGCTCAAAATATGACTAAGTCCTAAAGGTGTCTAGCTTAGGCACAACCCTTCACACGTTGTCTGTTCCATTCCTACGTGTGCCTTCACATCTAGCTTCCACGCATCCAAAACCTTTGTGTTTTTATACTTAGCATATTTCAGGGGTCCAAAATTACCCCACATTAGCTGAATTTCCACCCTTGGAAATTCTTCAATCACCAAGCACAAAAATTTATGAAGGAGAACAAAATTTAAAAATGCCAAAAAATAAATATCATACCCAAAAAATCCTCTAAGACACCTTTGTGTGGAAGATATCAGGTAATTATACATCTATCCCATCTACTAGTGTCTTCTATTCTTCTAATTCCTTCAAATAATTCCCTAGTGTAGTTTCCACAATGTCTAGCACTTATTCAGGAGTGATCTCTTTCATTCTACTTTTCAGCTCCTTAATTTTGACCACAAGTTCCATGCATACACCCTCAATAATGTTCATGTGTTCCAGTATTAATTTCTGGGACTCACTAATGTGATGTTCTAGCTTCTTGTGCTGTGTTTTCATCTTATCCTTCTACGTTGTGGTTTCTATAAAGAACGATGTGTGCTTAATCTTGTTATTTGGGGTATTTTCTTGTATAGTACTTCAATATAGCTTATTCATCTTCCAACCTAACATCAATGTAGGGATCACACTTTCAACACCTATTGAAGCCTGATATTTGCTTTTACACTTTCCTCCTTGAGCTTGGCAAATAAGTCCTCCAGCTCAGTGATCCTTGCTTCAACAACAACTTTATTTTCTCCTTTCTCCTTTCACAATTTTCTCCTTCGATGGCCCTATACTAATTTTGATATTGACAAGGAGCATCCTAACAAGATCCTCTAAGTATTCCATCTCATCCCATAGTCTATTTTGGCCTGGCTAACTAAGGAAGGGAAACTGTCCCAAAATTTTCTTCGTGAGCACACCAACTCTATCATATACTTCCTTTGTTCTTTTTTGTTCTCCATGTAATCCCTTTCGCAGTCCTATCTACTTCATGCTCTTTTCCTTATTTTCTACAACCAAAGTATGAACAATGCCACTAGAGTCTAAATTTCTCCTTACCACTTCAGAAAGCCATGCATTATTCTACAACCAAAGGAACATTGCCACTGCCTTCTCATCTAGAATCAAATGGTTTGGATGTTACATGCCTTGTACTTCTCTCCAAGATTTTTCTTCAATATGGATTGTTTTAATTGAATGCTCACTTACCTCAAATTCAGGTTCCTCTGAATGAGTTTACAAATTCCAACTCAATCAACTTCCTTTGTCCTAGAAACCCCTCCATCTAGTCCAACAACACCCAAGCATGTAGATTCTCTTTTGGTATCGTGCTATGAAAGCACACCTGTAATACCTTCGTGGAGTAATCCACGAAGTCCATGTGAGGTGACCTGGGGGTCCACCACTTCCTCTGTGCCTTTCTCTTGGTTTCTTTGTTTCTTAGGAGTGTGTGTACTTGTACCTATTTCCCAAACCTGTTTCCTCCTTGATGAAAAAGTTTCACCTATCTCCTTTCCTCTCCTTGCTCTCCTATCTGAACTGTGTAATATCCTTCACCAGGATTTTATTTCCTTCTTCAGTCATTTGTGCCTTATTCTTCTCCCATGATGCTCTGCTTCTTTTCCTTTCTCTTGCCCATTTCTCCTTCTCCTCAAGTTCTTGTTCTAACTCCTCCTTAGTGAGGTGAAATCTGTCTCTTCTTCTTAATATACTCTGTCTCTGAACTAGAGACAATTGTAACTTAGTGCATGTTTGGTTCTTTCTTTCTCTTGTACTACCCTACTATGAGGTTCATTGCCTCCACTACTGCTCCTTCGAGAATAATACATTCTCTTCCTCAATTTCTATATTTCCCTCTTCTTCATCTCCTTCCTCTCTTCTAGGGTCTTCTTCCTCGTGTGCCTTTTGTAATAGGTGGCACAACTGTTCCCTCTAGGTTGTGGAAAGGTGGAGTTTGTAACCTCCACCTTGACTCCTCCCTAAGTCTTTGGTCTGTAATTGCACAAATACCCATGCTTATCAATCCCTTAATGGTAACATTCACTCTGGGGGTATAGGTCCAACAGGTATCTGGTTCCAATACCTCCAAGTACATTGGTCTAGAGTCATACCTGTAGTTCATGTGCAATGTATGTATGTCTGAATCAACTTTATCTACATCAGGTCATAAATTTTATGCATCCTTGAGCCTATTGATGGAACACTTGAGGTATCATACAAAGAATGCAAATGGTAGCTTGCACCAGGGGCCCATCTCCCTTTAGACCATCTAAACCGTGAAAGCTATAAAGTGTTGCATAACACAAATTTCACCTACTCCCCAACCACTATGGGAAATTCACATAGAATATGCCATTCATTCTCAAATTCCCCTCTTAGTCTATCATACCACTTATTATTTGTGCCTTGTATGTGCTTGTGATGGTGCCATCACAAGTGTACCCCACAAATTATAATGCGGGGGATGGATGTATTGGTGGGTAAACCCATATATTATCCTCGGGTCCCATCTGGTACCCAATTTCCCAAAACATGATCAATAGCAAGTATTGATCCCCATGTGATCTTGGCACCTTCTTCATTCTGCAATTTGCTTCTTCTATAATCCCATTGTTATAAATGTGCAATGTTGTAGTGTGCCCTTTTTGCAATTCTGTGTGCCACATATAAAAATTTCTTATTCATGTTTGTCTAGTGCTCAGAAGTGCCCAATTTTCAGCTCACTATCTGAGGCAACCCTAGTTACAGGATCATTCAGATCCGCAATGGTCTTTCCCTTACCACCCTTCTCATAACTCAATTTAGTGGCAAGTTATTTTATCTTTTACTATGTAGCGCAAATTCCAAGGCCATGTCTTCCCATGTGCTTTGATAGACCTGTGACACACTCAATTAATTGAGCAGTGAGACGCATTCCCCTCCCAGCAAAGTAAAATAAATATTCATGAACCTACGACATAAACCACTAGAACAGGCGTGTTGGTTTGGCAAAGAAAGGAAGCTCCCACAACTAAAATATCTGTCTTCTCCAACTTCTACTTCACGGAGTCATCAATTAAAGGTTTTAGGCCTCATATTCCTAGGAGGAATTTCTCCAAATCTTCCCTCATTTTCTTCTCATTCTCCTCTATACGGTGATTGTACTCACTAATTTTACATCGAGTGAGATTTGATTTCCAAATTTCTACCCTCAAGCACACCAAGGGGATACTACATTTTGAGTAAATTTCTTCAGGGGTTCTTCTGCCACAACCTCTGGCCTTTTTTTCCTCAACTTTTGTGCCTTTGGTGTCATTTCTCTACAATTGCGTGCCCTAGGTGTTTTGTTACCAAATTTCCTCCTACCCAAGCTCTGTGAAATTTGACCACTTCAAATGTATGAAACCCTCTTCCTTATGCTCTACTATTGGTTCCAACTTCTCCCTCCCACAAGGATTCACACACAGTCTCCATGCACCTTTGGTTCATATGTTCTCTTTGTCACTTAGAGCTCTTCGCACTTCACTCACTCGGTAGCTCAAATTTTCTTCAAAGGAAAGGTAGCCAAATGACTACCCTAGACCCCTATTTATACTTTTTCCATGACCCTCATGTCCCTTTGACCCACACTTTTTAAGTTACTTTTTCACTTACTCTTTCCATCTTTTTACCTGACTCTACCTCGCGTGTTGCTAGTCATAACCTTCTTGGCATGTTATACTACTTCTTAGCCACAAACCTCCTCCATGCATGCCTCCATGCACCAAAGTACAAAACCTCTACACCATATCCCAAGTAGCTTCTCATGTCACTTCCTACCTCAGGTTACACTGTGTGATCATCTATCCAGCGTGGTCTTCAATCAACTCAATTTCTTCAGAACACCTTATGCATAGCACTTGTAACATTTTTTCTCTTCCATGCCATCCTTCTAGAAGTACCTTCAACCAAACCAACCTGTATCAAGAGGTGAGCCAAACCATTCTCATCAATGTACTTTGATCCACCCCACACTAAAATTATGTTTTGTCCTCTATGCATGAAATCACTTAGATAGTAATCAACTATAGGAATGCAAGCATGCTTATTAGAACAAAACACTTAACTGAATTGACAAAGAATAACAACGATGAAAGGAAACACATATAAAGAAAATGCATTAAAGGAAACCTAATCTAAATGGACAACACTACCTTATTACAAACACCAAGAAGACTTATTTATAGTAGGGCTTCAACCTACTCCCATTGAAAGTAACCAAGCAACCGAGTTCCATCCAGTGCTTGTAACTGGTAAGTGCCTAAATCAAGTATATATGTCACAACATATGGTCCCAACCAATGCATTTTCAATTTCCCAGGGTGGCGCACAAACTTGGAGTCATAAAGAAGAACCATCTATCCAACCTCAAACTACTTAATCTTTATATGCCTATCATGCCATGCCTTCTTCTTATTTTCTTTGTCTTCTAACTCCACGTGTGATGAATGTCGCATCTACTCATCCAACTAAATCAATTTGTCTATGCACTCTTCAAGTGCTTGCTCATAATTCAAACCACCTATGCACACAATATGTAGGGAAGGTAACATGAATTCCATTGGTAAAACAACCTCCATGCCAAACACCAACTGAAAGGGTGTGGCTTTGTTCAATATTTTGTAAGTTGTTCTATATGCCCAAAGTACAACAGAGACTTTATCATCCCAATCCTTCCTTCCAACATCACAAATATTTGTCAATGTATGTCCCAATATCTTGTTGAAAGCCTCAACAGTCCCATTGGCCTGTGGGTGATAGGGTGTTGTCTTATGGTGTGCCACCATAAATTCTACCAATAATATTCTAATAGTCTCATTCAATAAATGAGTACCCCTATCACTTGTCAAGCTCAATGGACATCCATACCTGCTGATAATGTTCTCCCATAAGAACCTTGTTGCTGTAGCTACAGTGTAATCCTTTTTAGGTGTTGCTTCTGCCCACCTTGTCAGATAATCTATACATGTAATAATATAGCGTGATCTAGTCCTATGCGCAGGTGGGGAAATAGGACCCACAAAGTCAATTGCCCATTTCTCAAAAGGTTCTACACTTGCTATAGGTCTCAAAGGCATTTCATCCCTATGCCCAGGCTTCCCAAGGCACTGGCAATGATCACAGCCTTACATACTCTTTACAATCCTTATATACCATGTTTCCCACCAAAGGCCTGCCAGAAAAATCTTACACGCGGTAGCATTACCTGCATAATGTCCACCTGCAATCCCACCATGAGCTTCCTCCATAATAGCTTCATGCTCATGTTTAAGTACACACCGACACAAAATATCATCATGACCTAGCTTGTATAAATCTCCACTAATCAGCATGTAAGGTGCAACGTGTATGACACGTTGTTTCTTCTCTAAGCTCTTCATCCCTTCAGGTGCCACACCAGTACAAAAAACACCACAATATCTTCTAAGTCAAAGGGTGTGGTTCAATCTAAATAGTTGTGCATCTAGAATTGTGTCCTCAATGCTCTGTGTCCTTGTCTGAGTTAATTCTTGATAAATGATCTGGTCCTGAATTACTCTTTCCTGAGATTTACCACCACTGTAAAGTCAAATAATTGAAACAAGAGTATCCACGACATATGTGCCCCTGTAAAAGGATTATTAACCAAGTACTTAAGTTCCATGTGATCTGTATAAAATATAAAGGGATTTTCCAATAGGTATTGTCTAAACTTGTGCAATGTAAATCATGGAAATGCTTCGCGCTCTGTAGTTGTATAATTCTGCTCATCTGGGGTCAATTTCCTGCTTTGTAAAACAAATAGGATGATCAACAATACCCTTCTCCAGGTTGTGCTAACACTGTTGCCAATGTTCATGCCAGAGGCATCAACATGTACATGAAATGGTTTTTCCCATGAAGGAAAGCATGCGGAATGGGTGCAAAAGTAAGTCTTTTCCTTTCAATGTCTCAAATGTGCGCTGTTGCGCCTCATCCCAATGGAAATTTCCTTTACTCTTCAATAATTCCTCCAAGGGCATGGAAATCTTAGCATATCCCTTATGAACTTCCTATGTAATAACCTATGTGTCCTAAGAATCCATGCACCTCACTCTGATTGGTAGGCTCCTCTAAACCCAAGATAACTACAAACTTAGCAGGATCTACCAATAAGCCTTCCTTTCATATAATATGTCCCAACAAGGTTCCAAAGAGCATCGCAAAGATACACTTCTTAATGTTTATAGAGATGCTTAATGTCTGACACCTCTCAAACATAAGTCTCAAATTTTCACAATGATCCTTTATTAGCCCATATACAGTCCAATCATCCAAGTAACCTATAAAAACTTTATGAATAAATTCTTGAAATGCTTGCACAATAATGCATAAAAATACTGCATGCACGTTCTTCAATCCAAAGAGCATAATTGTGTATACAAAACTTCCCCACTCAGTGGTGAAAGTTTATTTTTCTTGATCTTCATTATCAATCCACACCTAATGATAACCAGAAAATCCAATATAAAAGAGTATATCTCACCCATGCAACACCTTCCAAGATATCCTCTATAAATGGTGTGGGAAAGGGATCTATCACACAAGCAATATTCAACTCCCTATAATCCACACAAATCCTTATCCTACCATATCTTCTTTATGTTTATTACCATGGGGCATAACCCACTTTGACTCCTCAATGGGCTCAATGATTCCAGATTTCAACATCTTATCAATCTCTTCCTTCAATTTGACATGTACATTAGGATTCATCCTATAAGGCCTCTTCCTAACTGGCGTACACACCTTTCTTTAATTTTATTGTCATCACACCTAAAGAGTGATGCACTCCTTTCAACTCATGATAGCCTCTAGGAAATAAGTCCTAGAAGTCACGCATAGCAAGCTCAATAATCTTTACAACCTTTGTTCAGACCAATAATCACCAATAATTACCTCCTTAGGTTCTTGCATCCATCCCAATGTTGAGATTATTTATTTTCATGGGCTCATGATATGCATGTGCCTTCTCATCTACACTATCTAAGACCTCATTCATACCCACATTGTGATCAACATACAGATTCTCCACTTCCTCATCATAAATTATGTAAACCAACTTACCCTTCTCTTTTTCTAACCAAGCACACCCAAGCTTTTCTTCATCTGTCTCCTCTTCATGAAATCGCACCTCTATATCTAACTCATCTAGCAACTCTTTATTGATCTCCCAAACCTTTTCACTATCTCTCATAGTAAGGTGTTTCATTATTTGTAAAGCTTCAGTCACATGTGGTTTACCAGAAAAATATTCAAATGTCTGACTCATACCTACATTTAGTTCTTGCCAATTCCCTGTTTCTCTATTAAGCTCTACATATACATACCATTTGTGTATGGAGCCTCACAAGGTGGAATAGAACTTATCCACCCACAGTTATGGTGGTAACACCTCCTCCCCCTCCATCTATATTCTCTTGTAATCCTGAACTTGATGAGAACTAGGGGACTTACCATGAAATTCACATGTTTTGGTAAACACATTACTCTTAAGAAATCTAGCAGAGAAGGAGGTTCTCACCTTGTAGCAATCTAAAATATTATTTATGTGTGTAAACCACCAACATGTTTGTTTTCCTACGCAAGTTATAGACCAGCATGTTTCTTCTCTCCGCCTCATCTTTCCACTGGGCTTCCATAGCACACAAAATTACATCAGGGTTACCCTCATCAGTGTACCTTGGTACCTGTTATTTCCCAAACATCTAACAGAGTGTGGCCTGCTTACACAAGTAACTACACTCTTCATTTCTCACCTAACTATTTCATAAGTCCTATTCACCTAGTTTTCATAGGAAATGCTAGTTGTATCACTTAAAAATTGGTCATCCTCCCATTAAATAACACCTTCCTTATATGGTGTTGAGTTGTGGATCTCAATTACTTCAGATTAGCATGCAATGTAAAAAATTCTAAAAAATACAGTAACTTTCATCGGTTAGGAGGGACTGGCATTGGTCACCCAAGATCGACATCACTTAGGCAAGGGAACCAACATCGATTAGGGTAAACTGACATCGGTTACCTATGCGTTGAGTGTTTTATTTAACTCTCGGGAATTAGATCTATTTTTAGCATTAAATTATATCTATTGATTGTAATTACATGGCTAAGTGTCTTGAGTTTATAAATCCCTATATAAGCATGAAAGCTAGGGTTTAGAAGTAAGAATTAAGAAGAACTTGGAAAATTTGGTAAGAGAGAGAATTCTTGGAGAAGAAGCAAAATCTTGAAAGAAAGAAAACATTGTACATCTAAGAGGTGTGGAAGATTGTAAATCTTCATTGTATATCTTGTCAAAGCTTTGGATAATAGATTGTCTTGTTTCTTGGTGGATGTAGCCCACACTGGGTGAACCATGTTAAATCTGGTGTTGATTTATGTCTCTTGTTTTGTATATTTCTTCTGGTAGAATATCTACTTTTATTTGCATGTATGCTTAGATATGATATATTATCTGTACAACCTGGTGTGCTAACCCCAAAAACTGGTATCAAAGCTTTGTTTGAGGGTTTTGTGTGTTGACAGATTTACTCACAGAGGGTTTTCTGATTGAGTGGGAGCTACAAACAATGGCAGAAGAAAACAAATACAAGGTAGAGAAGTTTGACGGCTGAAATTATCAATTATGGAAGATGCAGATTGAGGATTATCTATATCAAAGATATTTGTATTTACCGTTGGATGAGAAGTCTAGACCTACAAAGATGACTGATGAAGAATGGAATATTCTTGACAGAAAGGCTTTGGGATCTATAAGATTGAGCTTGACAGCATCTGTGGCTTCCAATATTGCAGAAGTGACTTCTACGGTAGGGTTAATGAAATATCTTTCTAATTTATATGAAAAACCTAGTGCTTTAAATAAATTTTATTTGATGAAGAAACTATTTAGTTCTAAGATGCATGAAGGTGGATCTACATCTAGTCATTTGAATGATTTCAGATCTATTGTAAATTAGTTAAAATCGATTGATATACCATTTGATGATGAAGTGAAAGCACTTTTATTCTTATGTTATTTTCCTGATAGTTGGGATAACTTGGTAATGGTTGTTAGTAATACAACATCTGCTAATAATATTTTGAAGTTTGATGATGTGGTTAGTATAATATTGAATGAAGAAATTCACAGGAAGAGTACAGAGGAATCATCATCTAGGAATGCTTTGAATGTAGAAAGTAGGGACAGGAAGAAGGAGAGATCCAAGAGTAAGAGTAATGGGAAATCAAAGTCAAGGGATAGTAGATCTAAATCCATAGAAGTAAGGGAATTACTTGTTGGAAATGTGGAAAGAAAGGACATGCAAAGAAAGATTGTTGGTCAAAGGATAAAGAGAACCAACAACCAGACAAAGGTAAAGAAGCAAATATTGTTGCACCAGAGGTAATGCAAGATGCTCTTATTCTTTCTTTAGATAATAGAATTGAATCATGGGTTTTAGATTCAGGAGCTTCTTTCCATGCAACCCCTAATAAGGGTTATTTCAGAAATTATGTCCAGGGTAATTTTGGGCATGTTTATTTGGGTGATGATGAACCTTGCAGTATTACTGGTAAAGGGGAAGTTCATCTAAAATTACAGAATGAAAATACATGGGTATTGAAAGATGTGAGGCATGTGCCAAGCCTCAGGAGGAATCTTATTTCTGTAGGGAAACTAGGTGAAGCTGGTTGCATGGTTACTTTTACAGGAGACTCTTGGAAAGTCACCAAGGGTGCTTTTGTTGTGGAAAGAGGTAAGAAGGTAGGAACGTTATATTTATCTACCTGTGTTACTGATTCATTTTCTGCATTATCTACTTCAGATTCAGATGCATGCATGTGGCATAATCAGTTGGGCCATATGAGTCAAAAAGGAATGCAAATCTTAAAGGCTAAGGGTAAGTTATCAGATTTGAAAGATTTAGATCTTGATTTCTGTGAGCATTGTATCTTTGGAAAGCAAAAGAGAGTGAGATTTCTCAAAGTTGGGGCAACTAAGAAGGATCAGAAATTGGAGCTTATACACTCAAATGTGTGGGGACCAGCTCAGGTAGCTTCTCATGGAGGATCCCAATATTATGTTACTTTCATTGATGATGCTACAAGAAAGGTATGGGTTTATTGTATTAAACATAAATCTGATGTTTTTGAGACTTTTAAAAGATGGAAAGCCCTTGTTGAGAATGAATCAAATTCAAAGTTAAAGTGCCTTAGATCTGACAATGGTGGTGAATATTGTAGCAAAGATTTCAATGATTATTGTTTAGTGAATGAGATACATAGAGAAAGAATGGTTCCAAGAACACCACAAGAGAATGGTGTTATAGAAAGAATGAAGAGGACAATCATGGAATGTGCTAGAAGTATGAGGATAAATTTTGGATTGCCCTTGTAGTTTTGGGCAGAAGCAGTTGATACGGAAGTTTATTTGATTAACCGTGGGCCTTCAAGTTCACTAGATGGAGGAATACCAGAGGAAGCTTGGACCGGAAAAGAGGTAGATATTTCTTTTCTTAAAGTTTTTAGTTCAGAAGCTTTTGTGCATGTTGATAAGGAAAATAGAAAAAATTTGGATGCAAAATCCAAGAGATGCACTTTCATTGGTTATGGATCTGGTGATTTCAGATTCCATTTTTGGGATTTAGAGAATTCTAAAATTATTAGGAGTCATGATGTTGAATGGAATGAAAAGAGAATGTATAGGGATCAAATTTTGGTACCCAAGGATGAACCGGTTGAGAAGTTTGTGAATGAAAATGAACTCTTGGATTTAAAAGTAATACCGACAGGGTTACACAGTAACCAATGTCAGTTGACCCCTGACCAACATCGGTCAGCAGAACCGATATCGGTTACAGAAAAGCCAAACTGACATCGGTTAGCAGAACCAATGTCGGTTATAGGTGACTGGCATCGGTCACTATCAGATTTGGATACAAATGTCCAGGAGGTCCAGAATGAGCCTCTGGTACCCCAAACTCTTATGAGAAGGTCACAAAGGGTAAGTAAACCTCCAAAAATATTTACACCTTATCTATTTTATTTATTATTGATTGATAATGGTGAACCAAGAAAGCTTTGAAGAAGTAATGCAGGATAAGACCCACGTTTAGTGGGAGCATGACATGGATGAGGAGATGGACTCCTTGGAATAGAAACAAACTTGGGATTTGGTTAAGTTTCCAGTAGGTAAGAGGACATTACAGAACAAGTGGGTTTACAGGATCAAGGAAGAAGAGGGTGGACAGAAAAGGTACAAGGCAAGGCTTGTAGTAAAGGGATTTACATAGAAAGTAGGTATTGACTTTGGTGAAATATTTTCTCCTGTTGTTAAGATGACTTCTATTCGTACTATATTGAGTTTAGTTGCAGTAGAGGATTTGCATTTAGAGCAACTAGATGTGAAGACAAATTTCCTTCATGGTGATTTGGATGAAGAGATTTATATGCAGCAACCGCTTGGGTATGAAGTCAAGGGTAAGGAGAAATTAGTGTGCAGGTTGAAAAAGAGCCTATATGGGCTCAAGCAAGCTCCAAGGCAATGGTACATGAGGTTTGATAGTTTTATGCATGAGCATGGTTACTTGAGATGTGAATCTGACCATTGTGTTTATTTCAAGAAGCTTGAAAATGGGAGCTATATTATTTTGTTACTGTATGTGGATGATATGCTTATTGCAGGATCTAGTATGCAGGACATTGGTGAGCTTAAGGGAAAGCTAGCTCACACATTTTATATGAAGGATTTAGGAGCTACAAAAAGAATCCTTGGCATGCAAATACACAGAGATAGGGAAAACAAGAAATTGTATTTGTCTCAGGAGGATTATATCTATAGGGTGTTAGAAAGGTTCAAGATGCAGAATGCAAAACCTGTTAGTACACCTATGGTAGGACACTTCAAATTAAGCAAAGATCAGTGTCCATCATCACAAGAGGAGGTCAAATACATGACACGAGTGCCATATGCTTCAACAGTTGGGAGTCTCATGTATGTATGGTTTGTACCAGACCAGACATTGCACATGTAGTGGGAGTTGTGAGTAGATATATATGGCCAATCCAGGTAAAGAGCATTGGAAAGCAGTCCAATGGATACTCAGTATTTGAAAGGGACATCTAGCATGCAGTTATGCTATGGAGGTTCAGATATTTCATTATGTGGCTATGTTGATTTGGATATGGCTGGAGATCTGGATGGTAGGAGGAGCACTACTGGATATATTTTCACAGTAGGTGGGATGGCAGTTAGCTGGATTTCAAGATTATAGAAGGTTGTGGCTTTTTCTACTACAGAGGAAGAGTATGTTGCAGCTACAGAGGCTAGCAAGGAGATGATATGGATGAGTAGGTTCATGGAAGAGTTGGGAAAGGAGAAAGATGATTGTAAATTGTTCAGTGATAGTCAGAGTGTAATTCATTTGGCAAAGAACTCAGTGTTTCATTCAAGAACAAAACACATTCAGTTGAGGTATCACTTCATATGAAAGGTATTAGAGGATGGGCAGTTGAATCTAGAAAATATTCATACGAGAAATAACCCTGCAGATATGCTAACGAAGCCATTAGAAAAGGAGAAGTTGGAGCTATAATCCACTTCTGTTGGTCTTCGAGTTTGAGACTTGAAGAGGAAGAAATAAAGCTAAGGAAGGATCCAAGAATGACAGTTGTACAGGTATGGTGCAGTAATTAATCTCCAAGTGGGAGATTGTTGAGTTGTGGAGCTCAATTACTTCAAATTAGCATGTAATGTAAAACTTGTTGGAAAACACAGTAACCATCATCGGTTAGGAGTGATTGACATCAGTCACCCAGGGGCTATCAGTCAAACAAGGAGGAACTGACATCGGTTAGGGATGACTGACATCGGTTACCTGTGCATGGATGTTTTAATTAACTCTCGCGAATTAGATCTATTTTTAGTATTAAAGAAGATTTATTGATTGTAATTGCATGGCTAAGTGCCCTAAGTTTATAAATGCTATATAAGCATGAAAGATAGGGTTTAGAAGTAAGAATTAAGAATAACTTGAAAATTTTGGTGAGAGAGATAATTCTTGGAGAAGAAGAAAAACCTTGAAAGAAAGAAAGTATTGTACATCTGAGAGGTGTGGAAGATTGTAAATATTCATTGTATATCTTTTCAAAGCTTTGGATAATATATTGGCTTGTTTCTTGGTGGACGTAGCCCACACTGGGTGAACCACGTTAAATCTGGTGTTGATTTATGTCTCTTGTTTTGTATATTTCTTCTGGTAGAATATCCACTTTTATTTGCATGTATGCTTAGATCTGATATATTATTTGTACAACTGGTGTGCTAATCCCAACATATGGCTCAATCACTTCATGATATATAATTTTACACACATATATCTTGTTCAAATACTCTTCACTCAAGGGTTCTACATAAGGCATAGCTTTCTCATCTATCAAAGGAATGATCACGCGCTCCTCTTTATTCTCAAAACTGATATAACCTTTATTAAAGTGCTTATCAACATTATTCACATAACACTAGGGGAACCCAAGTAATGTTGGAAAACAATCTTCTTCTTCAAATTCCAAGACCTCAAATTCCCTAGCAAACGTGGCCCCTTGTATAGTAATAGTGGCATCCTTCATTACTCCAACAGGCGTGGCTCTAGTCATGTTTTCCATATACAACATATTCAAAGATGGTTGTAATGGTGGTCTCCCTATCTGATTCCACACATCCAAAGTGAGTACATTTACTTCTACACCAATTTCAATCAGTATGTTACTCAACAACCACCCATCCAACAATTATATTCAAAGTTATCTCTGTTATCATACTCAAGACTACAAGGAGGTAAGTTTACATGTAATATATGTCTCTCACACTCAGAGCCAACACGCGGTATTTTCTCCCTTAGCCATTCCCCTAACAAAGGAATGATATTCGCATGACAAACCATCTTATAAATCTACCTTCAAGTCATCAACATTTTTGTAGGGAAGCTTAGTTGTATTCTCCTGCATCCAACTTCCGTAACATGCTCCTTCAAGAATTGTATCTGACCCTAAAATTTTGAATAACCTCCCTAGTTTCCTAGTATACCTATTTCTGATGGGCAGGGTCAAGACACTTTGCATTTAACACCTCCTATTTTGAAATAGCAGGCTTCTACTTTGGAATTTCATGGGTATAAGTAACTTCAGCACATGTATCATCTCAGGATCAGGTGCTAACTTTAGCATCCACTGATCTTCCATGAGGTGTTGTACTTTAATCATCCATGTGCATGCTCATATGTTCATATAAATCAGGAAAATCCTAAAACTTATTGTTATTTCCACTCCATGAGAAAACTATGTTCTGATGGCACTCATGCCTATAATGATTAGGTGACCCATAAGTAAAATAGGTTCCACGAGGGATTTCACCTCATCTACCACCACAACCATGACCTGTGTCCTCCACGATAACCTTTACCTCTAACATCTCCATCAAAACACCATTCATTTTTATTATGATTTTGATGTTCACCTTGTTCCTTAGAATTACTTACAACACAGGTCTAACGTACACCAGTCTCAATAGCCTAATGAATCTAATCAAACAATCTATAATTCTTTGTATCATGAGTGTGAAACTTGAAAATATTACGGTAACAAGACACATTCTTCAAGATCATGTACTATACCAAGGGGCACTCACTTGAATCATGATCCAAGTGATAGATCTCACAATCCAGGAACATAGTGCACCCTAATTTATGAGGGCATATATCCTTAGTATGTATGTACGATAGAAAATAAACACGTGACCTTCTTCACACCTGACCTCCGGAGGTCGTGCCGAGACAGCCAGTGTGGAATTGAAATGGGAACTAAAGTGATGATGGTGATCAAGCTAATTTGGCAACCTTATGTCCTCGACATGTAATACTGGAATCTATGAATCTAAAGAAAGAATGCTCTTCTCTCATAACCTGAAGGTTGTGATGGTATGGTCTATTGATGATAGCTACTCGATGTCTAGTTCTACCAAGAATCTATTGAGTGATTAGGGAATACATGGAAAGTAACTTGTAGGTGCCTCGTATGGGTTTCTAGACAAGGTCATGGAAATTGAGACAAGATGTGTAGTGGAGATGTAGGAACTAAGGGTGATTTTCTGGTCTTGTCTAGAAATTCTTAGCTTGGTCAGCTGATATATTCAAAAACAAAAGTTGTGTAATAATATCGAGTAGAAGTGATGAAGATATGAATACCAATGTGTGTAAACTAGTGTCAATATCTAGCTGACTGGCAGGCCCGTTGGGTTGCGGGATCTTTGGATCATAACCAAAGACTCATTGAGGTTGAGCCTCTTGTATGGTCATTCATGCAATCAAACCCTATTTCTAAGAGCAATCCAATAGTCGTAGGCTTGATTAGCAGTGATATTCAGTGTATTTTACTATCTTATTTTCTCAGTGTATGTTGCAGGTATACGCAAGACTGTTAAACACAAGTTTGTGTCAATGTCAGTTATTAGCT
The DNA here is from genome assembly GCA_019776745.2 of Taxus chinensis. Taxonomy (NCBI): domain Eukaryota; kingdom Viridiplantae; phylum Streptophyta; class Pinopsida; order Cupressales; family Taxaceae; genus Taxus; species Taxus chinensis. The sequence continues at coordinate 216,721 of JAHRHJ020002275.1, forward strand.
CTAGCCAGTTGAGTTGTGGAACTAGGGGATCACAACCGTAAGTCTTTTCCTGTTGTGGACCATTGATGGTCATGCAAGATGAACTGACTTACTTTCAGTAAAAAAAACTATCTATCGAAGGAGATCTAACCTATATTTTTGGTATTTTCTCAATATATCAGAACGAAATAGTAAAACAAGCTAATATATGGAAAGTAAATGTTTTTTGTTCTTTTCTAACTTTTTAGATAATGCATCTAATCTAATAAACAAATTAAATACAAACAATTAGCTGGATGTAGCTAACTATTTGTGTAGATGTGTGAATATAAATCTAAAACCTATTCTAACTCAATCAAAATCTTTCCAACCCTACCTCAGAAGTGAAGAACAAATCATAACCCTAACAGAGCTATTTTTCCACATAGCTTCCCTGGTAATGTTGAAGAGACAACTTCCTTTTGATTTGATCTACTTGAAATTGTCTAGCTAATTTGGAATGAATTGTTTCTCTACTCTATTTGATATGTAACTGAAATTAACAATTCTTAATTGACAATTGTATAAACAAAGAAAAAAAATACACAACTCCAACCTAGAAGAGCAAGAACCTTGGAAAATCTAAGTAGTATCAGTATCTGTCCCCTCACTTATTTCCTTTCTTTCTCTGAGTGTTCATGTGAGTCCAAGGGATTGGGAATGCAAAGAACAACAACAAGAGGATGGTGCTTGAGCAATGGCAGATTGGAAGCAATATGGACACAATGCAAGTAGAAGAGAGATAGCACAAGAGATATGAGCTTGGCTATGCAATTCCTAGCAAGATTATGGCAGCAAAACAATACAAGATACACAAAATTCTCAGGCCTTTTGCTTGAATACAAGAATGGAATATATAGGAATGGAGGCTAGGAGGTTACTTCATGCACAAGGCAAGAAGGAGGAGTTATAACTAATTAAATCTATTTAAAAATAGAAGAGGGAAGGAGAACCAAACAAACAAAGCTAATTTTAGACAATTTGGCTCAGGGATGTATGTAAAAAGTAAAGTTAAGTGAACTGTCGCATGTTTAAAACATGCATGAATAATCTGGAAAAAGCGGGTAGGAATGCCGCCCAGGCATGAAGGCGGTCCTAGCACTGAAGGCCAAAACAAGCACCAAAAGAAGCAGGGAGATGGAAAAATGCATGGAAGTTAAGTAAGGATATCTAGGCTACAAATATACACTACAAATGGGTTTTGGAGCTTGAACACCTTCTTGAAAGGATTTTGAATCATCATTGGGGACTTTTGTAACCATTTTTTGATAATGTAGCACATGTAATTTTGGGTGCGTACATATTTCACCCTTAGAGAAGCATCTTAGCCATGAAAGAGGCGTAAAAGTTAGACTCCGAGTATGGTGCATTCCCAAAATGGGGAGTTAAAAGCTATACCTAACACACCTATGTGTTCAAAATCATGTCATCCAAGTTCCTGCTTCCTGCAGAAAGGAGAAGAGGATCAAATGCATATAGATAAAATGTTGGAAAATAAACACTAAACCAAAATGACAAGAGGAATTACCATCTGTGTGGGATGTCAAAATATACCAGCACCAATGCTCCAGCCCTGTAAACACATACACTCAAAACATGGTACATACTAAAATAATATATATAAAATAATATATATATATATATATATATATTGAAACATTCATTTTTTTAATTCATTTTTGCATTGTTGATTTGGTGAATTTTGGGGATTTGGACATACATTGATCGTTTCTGATGTGGATACAGCCAAATGGATTTTTGCGAGATAGCAATCATGCCTCCACAAATGGGAAATCAACTGGAGCATTCACAGGTTAGTTATTTCCTCTTTTGTCTTTTTGTGCCCTAAATATTAAAATGTTGAAAAGTTCACCTAGGGGGGACATTTTCAAATTTTCTTGTTTTAAATGAGTCCTTAGGGGGAATGCCCATAGGGCATTATTTTATTTTACTGGAAATGGTCAATTTTTTTGTTTTTGGGCATTTTTGGGGTTACGGGCACTTTTTGGGAAATCAAGTCAGGACCACCACCCTGCACTAGGTGGCGGTTCTAAACAGAATGTCGAAAATGCACCTTAACTTGAATTTTTTTTTCATTTTCAATGTTTTGTTATGTTTTTTATGAGCTTATCATGTGATGCACATTGCTAACTTGCTCTTTTTTCATGTTTTTGGGAATGCAAAAGAAGGTGGAATACATACGTTGGAGCAAAGAGAGAGAGAGTGTGTGTGATTGGCTCCATGGGATTCTAAATCAGCTAACCTAGTCTAAGATAGTTCTTCTACAATGAGTGGGCATCTGGTGGATAGCACAGGTGCCCCATGTCACTCCTTCCAGTCACATTCTATGTGACCTATTCTCTTACTGGGATACAGACTAGAACACTTTCCAATTTCCAGGCGTTAGGAGTGAGTGGACCATTACCTTGGAGGATGTATACTGCATCTTTGGACTCTCGGTACTTAGTAGGAAGACTAACATTGGAGACAATAGGTTCCAGAGCTATGATGACATAGTGGGTCACATACATGGGATATTTCATTGTCTCATCTGGCTTGAAGAATTGTAATGAAGGTTTAGTCTATTGCTAATGCTCCCATTCCTATCCTTGGGAGAGCCAGCATGGGTATCCTATCCTCGAGACTAGTCAGGGACAAGGGAGGAGATACACTCTTATACTATTGGGCCCCCATCATTACACATATCGAGGCTCATGGCCGTAAGTATGCCTGGGGGGAAGATATTTTGGGGACTATATACCATGATTTGTATAGAGTTGTCAGATTGTAGGGATAGTCTTTGAGCTACCCTACTTTGGTTATGAGTTTATTCTATGAGTGTTTCATCCCCTATGGTAGGGGGGTACTAGTATCAGATCCATAGGTTATCTAGGAAGCCAGATGGATAGGCATGTCAGTTTTTTGGAAACCACATCAGTTAGTGGCCTCCCTGAGTACACCAGACATTACTACCACACCCTATCAGGACATGATAGGGGTATGGGGTGAGGAGGTTACGAGTGATGGTAGCTTGTTCTTCCAAAAGCCAATTAGTTGAAAGGGCAGGAAGGGTAGAGATTCACCCATTTGACCGGGTACCTCAGCAGTTTAGTCTTCCATACCCTGTCATGCTTCCTCCAATGGAGCCTATTTATAGGACTATTTGAGAGGCTCAAAGGGGTCCTATAGGGGATCCCAGTTAGACAGTTGTTACTCCTAGTGTGCCTATTGTAGTTAGGCATATAGTCTGGGCCTGGCCGAAAGCTGGTTCTCCTTAAGTACCCTTACTTCATATTGGGGTGGATCCTAGCTCATAGTGGGGAGGAGGATGAGCTGATTGATTCATACTCTAACTCTAAGGAGGATGCGGGAGATGATACGGAGGGGGATTTTGTCGGAGAGGATGATGAGGGGCAGTAGGACCTTTAGAGGGAGCTAGAGAGTGACCTTGAGTGGCATGACACTCAAGAGATCCTCATAGTAGCGCACGAGGAGGTGAGTGTGGAGAGAGAGACACTTGTCTCAAAGGAGGTAATTGGAGAGGATGATGAGTCTAATGTGATCAGATAGTTATCATGCCTCTAGATTCGGTGAGGCTCTACAGCACCACAGCCACTGTGCAGCACCTACAATAGTAGCCACTAATCCCACATGGATTCCTGAATACCCGAGTACATTTCAAATACTCCTTTCTCAATTTTGTCTATTGATTTTCATATGTTAAGCTTAGCATTCTCCTTTTGACTTTCACTACATGATTTTCTAGCTCACTATCTCTTTTCTTTTCTTTTCTGCAGTGTCTGCACACGATTGGTGAGAACTCATTCATTGAGTATGTATGGACACCCTTATTGATCCCCTCGGGAAAGACTCAGACCAAGTTGATCTACTAGATTCAGAACAGCCCTTGGCCATCCAGACATACAGATGTATTCACCCCTTTCTAGAAGGTGGCGATAGATAGTGACTTTCCCTTCATACTCATGTAGCTAAGGGATACGAGACTGTTGAGTGCCTCATGAGGTGGAGCCATTCTCACAGTGAGGCTATGGGTAGCGGGAATCACCATGAGCACTCACACCATTCAGTCCATTCACTCAGTGTTGTCAGAGCTATAGTAGGAGCCCTAGATGTGGTCGCGCACCATCTAGGGATCCCACAGGGATTGATAGGCCGTTGAGCCTTTATTTCTTTAATACTCATTTTTGAATAATATATGATTTTTTTTGTATATTTCGGGCTCATTGCAAGCGTTTTGACCATGCCTAGTGCAAGATGACATTGTAAATAGGACTTGATCTAGATACCAAGATATTTACTAACTCTATAGATTTTGGATTCCAGACGTTCACATGCATGCAAAAAGAAAATTAAGTGAACCGTCTGCATGTTCTAAAACATGCATGAATAATTTGGAAAAATGAAGTAGGACCACTACCCTGCGCATAGGGAGGCGGTTTCAGGACTAACCGCCCAGGAAGGGCGGCGGTCCTGGCACTCAAGGCCAAAACAAGAACAGAAAGAAGTACGGGGGATGATTGGAAAAATGCATGGAAAAGTTAAGGCTATCTAGGCTACAAATATACATTACAAATGGGTTTTGGAGCTCAAACACCTTCTTGAAAGGATTTTGAATCACCATTGGGGACTTTTGTAACCATTTTCCTGAAAATGTAGCATGTGTAATTTTGGGTGTGCATACATATTTCCCCCTCGGAGAAGTGTCTTAGCCATGAAAAGGTGTAAAAACGTAGAGTCCTGAGTATGGCATTCCTAAAATGGGGAGTTAGAAGCTATACCTGACACGCCTGTGTGTCGAAATATCACCTGTCCAAGCTTCCTGCTTCCTGCAAGAAGGAGAAGAGGATCAAATGTAGATAGATAAAATGTTGGAAAATAAACACTAAACCAAAACGACAAGAGGACTTACCATCTGTGTGGGGATGTAGAAATATACCTACGCCAACGCTCCAGCCCTATAAACACATACACTCAAGACGAGTTTATAAATAACACATATATATATATATATATATATATATATGGTATATTTATATATATATACGTATATATGTGTGTCGTGTGTATATATAGGTACGATGTGTGTGTGTGAAACAAATTCATTTTTTTAATTCATTTTTTCATTGTTTATTTGGTGAAATTGGGGCTCTGGACATACGTTGATTGTTTCTGACATGAATACAACCAAAATGGTCGTTGTGAGATAGCAATCATGCCTCCACGAGTGGGAAATCAACCAGAATGTTCCCAAGTTAGTTATCTCCTCTTTTGTCTTTTTGTGCCCTAGATATTAAAATGTTGAAAAGTTCACCTAGGGGGGACATTTCAAATTTTCTTTTTTTAAATGAGTCCTTAGGGGGGGCGCCCATAGGGCATTCTTTTATTTTGCTAGAAATGGTCAATTTTTTAATTTTTGGGCCCCATTTTTGGGGTTAATGACACGTTTTGGGAAATTGGGTCAAGACCGTCGCCCAAAACAAGGGGTGGTGGTTCACAGAACAGAAAGTTTAAAACACACCTTAACTTGATTTTTTTTTTTGCTTTCAATGTTTTACTATGTGTTTTATAAGCTTATGATGTGATGTACGTTACTAAATTGCTTTTTTTTCATGTTTTGGTGAATGCAGAAGAAGGTGGAATACATACATTGGAGCAGAGAGAGTGTGTGATTGGCTCCCTGGGATTCTAGATCAGCTGACCTAGGCTGAGACAGATCTTCTACAGTGAGCAGACATCTAGCGGATAGCATAGGTGCCCCATGTTGCTCCTTCCAGTCACATTCTATGTGACCTATTCTCTTACTGGGATGCAGACCGGAACACTTTCTAGTTTCCAGGCATTAGGGGTGAGTGGACCATCACCCTGGAGGATGTATACTGCATCCTTGGACTCCCGGTACTTGGTAGGAGGCTGACATTGGAGACAACGGGGTCTAGGGTAGTGATGACGCAGTGGGTCACATACATGGGAGACGCCATTCTCTCATCTGGCTCGAAGAAGGGAATGAAGGTTTGGTCCATTGCTACTGCTCCCATTCCTATCCTTCAGAGAGCCATCATGGGTATCCTATCCTCGAGACTAGTCGGGGACAAGGGAGGAGATACACTCTTATACTATTGGGCCCCCATCATTACACAGATCGAGGCTCATGGCCGTAAGTATGCCTAGGGGGAAGATATTCTAGGGACTACATACCATGATTTGTACAGAGTTATCAGATTGCAGGGACATTATTTGAGCCACCCTACTCTGGTTATGAGTTGGGTCTATGAGCGTTTCATCCCCTATGGTAAGGGGGTACTAGTATCAGATCTAGAGGCTATCCAGGAAGCTAGATGGACAGGCATGTCAGTGCTCTGGACACCACATCAGTCAGTGGCCTCCCTGACTATAACAGACATGACTACCACACCCTACTAGGACATGGCAAGGGTATGGGGTGAGGAGGTTACGATGATGGTAGCTTGCTCTTCCAAGAGCCAGTTAGTTGATAGAGCTGGGAGATTAGAGATTCACCCATTTGACCAGGTACCTCAGCAGTTCGGTCTTCCATACCCTGTCATGCTTCCTCCAGTGGAGCCTATTTATAGGACTATTTGAGAGGCTCTGAGGGGTCCTAGAGGGGATCCCAGTTGGACAGTTGTTACTCCTGGTGTGCCTATTGTAGTTAGGCATGTAGTCCAGGCTCGGCAAAAAGCTGGTGCCCCTCAAACACCCTTACTTCAAATTAGGGTGGCTCCTTCTCACATTGGGGAGGAGGATGAGCCGATTGATTTGGACTCCAACTCTAAGGAGGATACAGGAGATGATGCAGAGGGGGAGTTGGTCAGAGAGGAGGATGAGGGGGAAGGACCTTCAGAAGGGAGTGGAGAGTGACCCTGAGTGGCATGACACTCAAGAGATCCTCAGAGCAAAGCACAAGGAGGAAAAGCAGAGAGAGAGACACTAGTCTCAGAGGAGACACTTGGAGAGGATGATGAGTCTTTGATCAGACAAAGCATCATGCCTCTAGATTTGGTGAGGCTCCACAGCTACCAGCAGCACCTGCAACAGTAGCCACTGATCCCACATGGATGCCTAGAGACCCGAGTATGTTTGATACTCCTTTCTCAATTTTTCTATTTATTTTGTATGTTTAGCTTAGCATTTCCTTTTGATTTTGATTTTGTGATTTTCTAGCTCTCTCTCTCTCTCTCTCTCTCTCTCTCTCTCTCTCTCTTTGTTCTTTTCTACAGCATCTACACATGAGTGGTGAGAACTCATTCGTCAGGTATGCGTGGACACCCTATTGATCCCCTTGGGGAAGACCCAGGCCAAGTTGTCTATGGATTCAGGACAGCCCTTAGCCGTCGGCTGACATACTGACATGTTCGCCCCTGTCTGGAAGGTGGCAGAGATAGTGACCTCCCTTTGTACCCAGGTAGCTGGATACGAGATTGTTGAGGGCCTGATGAGGTAGATCCATTCTCACAGTGAGGTTACGGGCAGCAGGTGCCACCACAAGCACTCACACCATTTAGTCCATTCACAGCGCCATCACAGCCATAGTAGGAGCCCTAGATGCGGTCACGCACCATCCAAGGGATCCCACAGGGATTGATAGGTTGTTGAGCCTTTATTGCTTTGATTATTTTTTTGATACTATATGATTTTTTTGTATATTTCGGGCTCATTGCGAGCATTTTGACCATGCCTAGTGCATGATGACATTGTATACATAGACTTGATCTACTATGATATATACAGACTCTATTTTTGGTTTGGTATTCCATTGTATCTGAGTTGACTCTCTTTTGGCTTATCTCTCATGTGTACTCTAGATATTTAGAATTTCTACTTTTTAATGCTTTTCAGAATGTATGCAATGGGTGTGGATGATAAAAAATGATTTCTTTTTGTATTTTATGTTGTTGATATATGATGATGCAAACGCAATGTGATCTTAAACTTAGTTTCTTTTGCAATCTTTGGTACTTCATATTGTCTTGATAAAATGTGATGATACAATGATAAGATAAATAGATGTACTTTGCCCCACTCCTAACTCCCACAACTAGTAAGATGTGAGGGCTCAACACCAAGAGTTAGAAAGGGCACAAGTTATGAAATTTTGTTGAATGACAGTGATGAGAGAAAGACAGAGGTTTGATAGAACCAAATTGGGATGCTACAACCTTACTCTACTCAAGCTACTTCATAGTTTAGAATGTGAATTGCTTTGTAGTTTATCTAGACTTGGATCCATAGATGGCCACTTGGTTGACAAAATCTGGTTTTTGGGTTTTAAACTCTCTTGGAATTTTGGACATCTAACTCATTTTTTTTTATTTATGATTTCACAATGTTTGACTAATTTGTAACCTTCAAGTTTATCATAGAGACCCCCTATGCCTTGCCCCATGCTACCAGTAGCAAACGTGGGCTTATCACCATGGACAAGGCACAACGAGTAAGGGCATTTCCCTCCTTTCCCAACCCTACGTCACTAGTAAGAGACGTAGGCTCAACACTGAAGGTTGGTAAGGAAAAGAAATGTGTAAAAATAAAATTTTATGTGGATTTGCATTTGATTTATTTATTTGGGAAAAATGTTTAGAATGATTTTATTTCCAAGGAGATGTATATGGGATAGATGTGACACCATGAAGCTTCTAGAATAGACCATGAACAAAGACACCTAACCTAAGAAGAGACCAAAATTAGAACCAAGTATGCAGGCCTTCGTATGGTTACCATCAAAACCTTGTCTTATCTTGTTTGGATTGATAAATTATTCAGAAACAGTTGATGATACTATGAAGGTATGAAGAGACATGATTTGAATGTTTTGCCAATGTTTTCAGAAGTTTTTAGGAATTTCTATAAGAATAATCTCCTTGATCACACTTTTTACAAAATGAACAGACAGATGAAAATGCAATGCAAATGTAATAATGTACATATGAAAATGTTGATGGATCATGCATAGTATCTCTTTAGGTGAAGAGAGTTTACGGATTTTCTAAAATCCTCACCTTCTAGCGTACACAAGTGAAATGCACCATTTTTGTAGTCTTCCACTACTCGATATGGACCTAACTACCTAGGTCTGAATTTCCTTCCCTCACCGGTCCTTTTTTCTATCCATATATCAATCCTTAATAGCAAATCTCCTTCATAGATCTCACATTCGTAAACCTTCTTATTGTATTTCTGAGCCATCCAGTTAGCGTAAACACTGTGTCATTGTTCAGTGTTCAGTCTAGCCTCATCAAGACTTTCTAACTGGGAGAGTCATGCTTCTCGATAACCCTCCTCTCCCAGGATCCCATGTAGTGAAACATAGAGACTAGGTATTTTGACTTCAAGTGGCAGAACCACCTTAGCACCAAACACTAAAGAAAAGGGGGTTTCCCCCATTGGTGTTCTAACTGACGTTCAGTAGGCCCACAAGGCCAGAAAAAGCTTTAGGTGCCAATCTCATTTATTCTCCTTAATGGTTTTTAGGAGAATGGACTTTAAAGTCTTATTGGTAGCCTCAGCTTGTCCATTAGCCTGAGGATAGTAGAGAGAATCCATGTGATGACTTATTTTGAACTTTTTACACAACTCACACACCTCATCATTTTTGAAAGACATGCCATTATAAAAAATAATGACCTGTGGCACCCCATACCTATAAATGATCTGGTTCAGGATGAATTTAGCGATTACAGAGCCAGGTACAGTGGTAAGGGGCATGGCTTCTACCCACTTGGTAAAGTACTCCCCGTGATTATGAAGTTATGGCCATCCATTGATGAGGGAGAGAACTTCCCTATCAAATATAGGCCCCACGTGGAGAAGGGCCATGGGGTTGCGATTGGTTGCAAATCTTGTGCCGGTAAATGAATCTCGTGGGAGAACTTTGGACATTTGTGACATCTACACACAAACTCCACTACGTCATGTTCTAGGGTGGGCCAGAAATAACCCATCTGATGTATCTTTTAGGAAGTGGCGTGGCTGCTAAAGTGACCTCCACATACCTCGCTATGTGACTCATAAAAAATCTTTTTGGATTCTTCGGTGTCAACACATCTCAAAAACATTCCTGCCAAAGGCTCTACGATAAAGCACCTGCTCCAAAAAATGTATTTAGTAGTGATGACACATAATCTCCTTCTTTGTTGTGATGTTGCCCCTTCTGGGTATGTATGGTCCATGATGAAATTGACAATGTCGGTATACCAGGGACATACAGAGATAGGGGGCCTAGTTTCGATGAAGTACACACACTCATCGAGAAATTCCAGATCTACCAAATCACCCCCATCTAATGGATTATCAGCTAACCAGTCTACAATGATTTGACCCTTAACAGATTTTTTATTTACAAATGTTAATTATAACTCACCCATTAATGTTATGAAACACCCAACCTTTTTAGACAAGGATCCTTGCATGAGAAATGTTCATAAGTGGTCTGTCTTAACAATAACCCTTGTTTCTTGATTGAGCATGTAATGCCTTAAACGCTTTGTTGCAAAAACTATGGCAAGGCATTCCTTTTCTGCCTGTGTGTAGTGTGTCTCATAATCAATGTTTGACTAATGAAGTAAACTACACGTTCTCGTTTATCGTCATCCTCTTGAGCCAACATGTAGGCTAGTGAAACAATCCATAGCTCGTGAATATAAGATCAAAGGGTGATCTGATCTAGGTGGCATTAGTGTAGGAGGGGACAATAGGAATTGTTTAACTACCTTGAAGGCCTCATTACATTCTTCTATCCAATCAATGCTATAATATTTTTTTCAACAAATTGTTGATTGGATGAACGGAGAAGTCAGGGACAAACCTTCAGATTGCACCGAGTTTCCCAAGAAAATATCTAATACAAGACTCATCTGATGGCAGAACCATTTCTAACACATCTTGGATTTTGGTCAGGTCAACATCAATCCCTCATGAAGATATAATGTAACCCAGAAGCTTACCTCCTATTACACTGAATACACATTTCTCTAGATTTAACATGACACCGTACTCAATTAAGCGTGAAAGGATGATGTGAAGCACCTCTGGGTGATCGTAGTGCTTCCTGGCCTTGGCCAGTAGGTCATCTACGTAGGATTCCACAATCTTATGAATAAGATCATGAAATATGTAGGTCATTGCTCGTTGGTATGTAGTGCCAACATTCTTAAGACCAAATGGCATGATGACATAACAATAAGTTCCCCAAGGAGTTATAAATGTAGTTTTAGCTTGATCCTCTGTGGAGATTTTGATTTGATTATATCCTGAAAACCCATCCATGAGAGATAACAACTCAAATCTAGCTATTGCATCAATGATAACGTCAATAGATGGTAGCGGGAAATCATCCTTGGGACAATCCTTGTTAATGTCCTAGAAGTCTATGCAAATACGGATCTTTCCATTCTTTTTTAGAATAGGGACAATGTTAGATACCCATTGTGAATAATCGACTGGCTTGATGAATCCTACTCTGGAGAAGCTTCATTACTTCTTCTTTTACCATAAGGGCCACCTTTGGCTTCATAGGTCTTGACTTCTGTTTAATTGGTTTTGCATCCAACTTGGTGACGAGATTGTGAACTGTGATGTGTGGTGCAATTCTTATCATTTCCTTGTAGCTAAATGTGAAGGCTTTTTGATGTTCCTTGAGGATTTGGGTATGAATTTCTACTTCCTCTGGAGTTAAAGAGGACCCTAGTTTTAAGATTTTTGGCTCCTCCTCTATTCTGATGTTTATATCAATCGTTCCCTCAATTAAGGAGGCATTACCCTCCTCAAACGTCAGGTGGGGCTGGAGGCAACTCTAATTCCCCTTCTTCGTCTACCTCATAAATCTCAAGATCCTTTCCCGGAGAAGACTCAATCATGGGATTCCCAAAATAAGAAGAGGTGGGATTAGGGAAAGGTCTATCTTGTGACCGGTAACATGTAGTTTCACCAAAGTGTTTAAATAACTTAAATTTGACTCATCACCATCAACAGGGTCTGAAAATTCAAGTTGATCCTCAGCTTCAACGTATGTCAACATTGACGCTTTTGGCGCTTTGCGAATCAAGGATTCAGCACGGATTGAAACCATGAAGTTGGTGTCCTCTAGGTCACTACTTGGGGTAAAGCATGAGGCAGAAGTTGCTATAGAGTCTTCCAGAAAGTTCTGTTCACGTGGAACTACCTCAATTGATATAAAGTCAAACCCTTTTGTTAGGCCCAACACGACTGTTTTTTAGAGTTGCAGGTGTTCATCACTAGTCTCATATACCTTAGATATCTGATTTACAACTAGTTGTGAGTCACCCAACACCCTAATATTAAGGATGCCCATTCTCTTAGCTATAATGAGACCTAACAGGAGAGCCTCATACTCAGCCCCATTGTTTGTGCATTCAAAATTCAATTTGAAAGCAAAAGGTAAAATCCTTCCTTCAGGTGAAGTAAGGATCGCACCTACCCTGGCACCAAAGCGACACTTGGCTCCATCAAAATGGAGAGTCCAGCAACTACTCAGAAAGATGGATGTTGATTCATCCTTTGTACCTTCCCCTTTTACCTTGGTTACCTCCACCATGCAAACCTCATCTGCTGGAAGGGAGCCAAGTCCCAAGGCATGTCCCATACCCATGGAATCAAAGGGGAGAAGGATAGGAAAATCCTTTTCTAATAGCTATCAACAATATTTGTTGTAGTTCCTAACGATGTTGTCTCTATAATAATTTTTTCATCCTTGACTGTCGGAATACCCTCGATCAAACCCGTAACTTCTAACTCCGTTGTAGGAACTAGTTTTTCTTCTAGTGCCGTAGTTGTTAGTTTGTTTAACTGGTTTATAGGAAGTTAAAATTCAGACTGAACCCCTAGCTTTTTCTTCAAGTTGGCCAAATGTATATCAAAGGGTTTTAGATCACCTTGAGCCAACAAATACTTTCCCTAAATGCAAGAATTTGACCTCTTGGAATAGAGTGGAGGGGATTGCCTTCATGCAGTGGATCCAAGGATGGCCAAGGATCATGTTATAGTTGGTTTCCCGATCTATAATATAAAACTCAGTGAGTACCGTCTTGGGCCCGAGAGTAACTGGTAATACTATGGTTTCGATTGAGGTTTCCTTGAGGTTGTCATAGCCCCTCAGTGTGTTTCTTTTCAGAGGAAAAATTGGTCTCCCCATATACCCTAGCTTCTGAAGAAAAGAGAAGGGGACTATGTTAACTACTACCCCATCATCGATCATTACACATGTTTTACGTAGTTTTTGTAGATCCAAACTTGTAAAAACAAGGTCAGATCACCTCTACGAGTTATCTTAGCATCTATGGGCATCTTACTGATGTCAAACATGAACCCAATATCTCTCTCAGGATGCCCTGGAGGACTAACATCAAAGTCTATGTGATTTATCTATGCCTCTGGCAGAGGGGTAATGTTAATCAAATGGCCAAGACCTAGCACTTCTAACAAAGCGACTCGATGAGTAGGGGAATTCTTCAGTAGGTCCAAGAAGGAAATATGTGAAAAGGTCTTGGTCAGATCACTGATTAGATCATAAGCCCCTACTGGCTTGCTTAATGTATCATGAACATTTTATGACAAAACCGGATAAGTTGGGATTGGCTGCAAAGAATAATCCTTGGTTCTTGTAGCATTAATTTGGGGTTCAACGTCTAAATCAACCAAGCCCAAGATCTTTCGTTTGCTGGTGACCATCCAAAAGAGGTGCCACTTGTGGGTTAGATGAATTTTAGGCTTCATGATCATGAGTCCCTATTACAATACCCTTATTCAAACCATTGGGATCTAGTCTACCATTTTTTGGACACATGGGGAGAGGATCATTGAAGATCCCTAGTGGTGTGTTCTACGGAGACACTAGTCCCATATAGGTGTTTTGATTGGGTGCAGTTGGGTTTTCCAAAAACATGTCAACAAATACCTTTCTTTTGTCTTCTGCAAAATGTTGTAAAAACTTATTACAATCATGACAAGTTCTTGCATCATGCCCTGCGGACCCTATGGAAACCGCAGTACAAGTCAGGATCGTAATCTCGAGGCCTTTGGTTTGTTCCTTGTTGTGGTCCAAAACTATGGTTATTGTTTGGTTGTTGATTATTATAATTAGCACTTTGGAACCCTTACCCTTGGTTTTGGAATTGGTTGGGATATTGACTAGGGCTTGGGGTCAGGCATTTTCCTCTGTTGCTAAGGTTTTTGTTGTTGTTGGGGATGACTAAAATCCACAGCATTTACTGAGGGTGAAAATTTTTTGTTTCTCTGATTGTTACCATTATTGTTGTTGTTATTTATAGCACCTATACTGGTAGAATTAACAACATTAGGCTTCTTGGGCTGATCAGTCACACTGTCAGTTGTGACTCCATGATTCTTATTAAGGATTTTTGGTCCTTGATTGTTATTTGTGTTTGTGGAGTAACTAGGAGCATTTTGAGTAGGAGTGACTAACTTCCCATTTTCCCCATAGGTCTTACGACCACTGTCAATGGCCACTTGGTCAATCCAAAGAGCACCCTCTAGCACCTCTTCATAGCTCCTTAGTGGGAACTTTTGAACCTCTTCTTTTGTTTCTCTGTTGAGAGAGTGAAGGAACAAATCACAAAGTTTTGTTTGATCCATGTTTGGAGCACTTGCAGAAGAGTAGAGAACCTGTCGCCACCTCTGGATGAAGTGGGCTACAGATTCGTTATGTTCTTATTTGATATGAAGGAATTCCTTAATTCCTGTTTGTAAAAGCTTGTTCATATCAAAAGCTTTAATAAACTCTGATACAAGTTTCTTGAACGAGTGTATTGAAGCCTCCAGTATCCTATAATACCAGTGGAGAGCAATACCTTCTAGTGTCTTAGGGAAAATTTTTACAAAAATTACATCCCATGGGAGTAACTCTTGAATGGCCATTGCATAAGCCTTGATGTGTGCATTAGGTTAGTACTCCCCTTTGAACTTTGAAAGATTAGGCAAGGGTCTTGGGAGCATGACTTCTTGAATGGAGAAATCTAGGGGTTCCTTAAGATATTCAGAATAAGTCCCCATTGACATATGTTTCCACCATTGAAGATCCTTGTTGGGGAGGTGGGGGTTGCATCGGTTGCTGAAATGGGATAGCATAGACATTTGTTGGGGCATATGGCATCCCCTGTGGTTGTCCATATGGACCTGAGTAGGTATACATGTCCCCCTGCAGAAATTTAGAATACATGTGTACATAGGGAGGTTGATTACCTTGATATGGAATTAAAGGCACGAAACTAGGGAACGTTGCATTTCCGGTTGATATGGTGTTTGAGAATGCACTTCTGGTTGGTGCTTGTTGTAGATATCCATACGTGGCTTAGGGGGCATACCCAAGGTGCCCATCCCCGTAAGTAGATCTCCAAGGTTCTGAATATTCATGTAAACTAGAGGATTCTATGCAGTAGGGATTTTCCCATAATTCTGTGGGTAGGAAGGAGTCTGTGCTTGCCCTGCATATGAATTTTTTGTATTTTGGGCAAGCTCTAACTCCTTGACTTTATCAACCAAAGCTGAAATGACATCACCCGTTGACGGGGTAGTACCTTGCTTAGGTACCTTTGGTTGAACCCTTGGAGGTTGTTGAGGAGTATGGTATCCTGCTATGAATTGTTCACGATGTTGCCACCACTCATTGGTTGTATTATCAGTTAGTGGCAGGGTAGCGTTATTGTTTTGAAGCAGGACATCACCTTGTCCTTACAACCTATCGAAAGATTGGTTCATGTGTTGGAATTTTTGTTCACTCCTAGCGTAGCGTGCTAAATATTCCTCATCTAGATAGGGGAGTTGACCAGATTACACGCTAATGGGCTGTCGAAACAAACACCTGAGGAGATGAACTTTCTTCACCAATGAATGTCATGTTATTTAAACTTGATTGTTCTAGGGGATAAGTCTGAGTGACCTGATCGAGTTCCTCTATGTGTACAAAAGAACCAACATTGGTTCCCTGAAGCAGATGGTTTTGAGTCAGATGAGTGGTTGTCTTCCCATGTTGAAAGTGAGGGTGATTGTTGAGGGATATTTGATTGGTAATGGTACATTTTGAAACCTCAGGATGGTTCGACCGTACTCATCATATCTCGACATATTTGGGGGTTATAATAATACTCGTAGAGTAAAGGATGGATGAAGAAAGTGGAAATGCTTAGAGACTAGTTATTCACGTCAGGTTTACCAATTTGTAGGAAAGAAAATCAACACACGACCTTCTTTTCACCCAACCTCCCGAGGTCATGCCGAGATAGCCGAGGTGGAATTGAAACAGGAGCTAAAGTGATGATAGCGATCAAGCTAATTAGGAAACCTTATGTCCTCGACACATAATACTGGAATCTGTAAATCTAAGGTAAGGAATTCTCTCATAACCTGAAGGTGTGTGATGGTACAATCTATTATGATAGCCACTCGAAGACTCCAATCGATGTCTAGTTCTTCCAAGATTCTATTGAGTGGTTACGGAATACATGGAAAGTAACCTGCAGGTGCCTCGTATGGGTTTCCAGAAAAGGTCATGGAAATTGAGACAAGAGGTGTAGTGGAGCTGCATGAACTAAGGGTGATTTTCTGGTCTTGTCTAGAAATTCTTGGCCTGATCGGCTGATATATTCAACAACAAAAGATATATAATAATATTGAGTGGAAGTGGTGAAGATATGAATACCAATGTGTGTAAATTAATGTCAATATCTAGCTAACTGGTAGGCTCATTGGGTTACGGGATCTGCATATCACAACTAAAGACTCATTAAGGTTGAGGCCCTTGTATGGTCATACATGTAGTCTAATAGTCATAGGCTTGATTAGAAATGATATTCAATGTATTTAACTGTCCTATTTTATCAGCATATGTTGCAGGAGTGCACAAGACTGTTAAATGTAAGCTTGTGTCAATGTCAATTATTAGCTCTGGCCCGTTGGATTGTGGAACCAGGGGATCACAACTGTAAGTCTTTTCTTTTTGTGGACCGTTGATGGTCATGCAAGATGAACTGACTTGCTTTCAGTAAACAAACTATCTATTGAAGGACATCTAACCTATGTTTTTGGTATTTTCTCAATATATCAGAACAAAGAAGTAAAACAAGATAATCTATGGAAAGTAAATGTTTTTGTTCTTTTCTAACTTTTCAAACAATGCATCTAATCTAATAAAAAAATTAAATACAAACAATTAGCCAGATGTAGATAACTATGTGTGTATATTTGTGAATCTAAATCTAAAACCTATTCTAACTCATGGGGGGTTCACTAACTAGGTGGTATCCTACCATGTCCGTTCGTATTGGGGGATTAAAAATGACCCAAAAAAATCTCAATATACTGGTATGGCATGCGGGTGGAAGGGTTTAATTTTTTATTATGGTGAATTAAGTATTTGGGGGCCAGGTACATAGGTGCAAGTTGGGAGGAGAGGCAGAGTCACATACGGGTGTGAGCTGGGAGGAGAGGCAGAGTCACATGGAGCTAGGGAGTGGGTTTCTCAGAGGCAGGAAATATAAAATGACATAACAAATGCAGTTTACCATGACCTGCAGCAATTGAACTACAGCGGGTTTTGTTTTGTTTGGGGAGGATGAGAGAGTGTTCTAATTTATTCTGGTAAATGAGTAACAGAGGCATTCCCCATGCTTCAATTATTACAATGTCATCTATTATCCATATGATAGCATTGTGTCAAGAGGGTCGTTGGAAGGAGACATTACACATTTTTCTCACAAGCAATCCTCCCATGGACTTTTCTATATATTTTCAACTATTACAAATCTGCATTACAAAGAGTACAATTTTAGAGGGTAAGCTAATCCATTCTTTCATCACTGATAGAGGATTTAAATTTTCTACATGCACTTATTTTAAAAATAAACTTATCAGTATGTATGTCAAATGCAGAAGTTTAGTGAATGCTCATAAACTATTTGACCACATGACAGAATGAGAGGTCGTCTCATGGAATATCATGATTGCAGCTTACCATAGACATGGGCTTCCTGAAGATGCATTGATACTATTTCACTAAATGCAAAGAGAAAATGCTCAACTAGATCACTTCACCTTTGCGAGTATCCTCCGAGCTTGCGCCAAAGTGGGAGCTTTGCAGCAAGGTATGAACATCCATAAGAAAATAAGCATAAGCGAGAATTTGTTAGATGTTGTTGTTAGGAGTGCCCTGATAAATATGTATGCCAAATGTGGAAGCATGCAGAATGCACGCGATTTTTTTGACACAATGCCTGAACGAGATGTGGTCTCATGGACATCGATGATTACAGGATATGCACAAGATGGGCTAGTTGATAAAGCTTTGGAAACTTATAAGGAAATGCAACAAACAAATGTCCAACCAGATCAGTTCACCATTACCGATATCCTTTCAGTTTGTGCCAAAATGGGAGCTTTGGAACAGGGTATGGACATCCATCAAAGCATAAGGAAAAGTGGATTTCTATCTAATGTTGTCATTTGAAGTGCACTCATAGACATGTATGCAAAATGTGGAAGCAAAAAGAAGGCACGTGAGTTGTTTGACACAATGCCTCTATGAGATGTGGTTTCATGAAATGGGAAGATTGCAGGATATGCAAAAAATGACCTTGCTGAAAAGGCCTTAGAGATTTTTAACCAAATGTAATTGGCAGGTGTAAAGCCAAATTCAACAACCTTTGCTAGCATCCTTTCAGTTTGTGCCAAAATGGGAGATTTGGAACTTTGTATGGACATCCATCAAACCATAATTCGAAGCAAGTTTTTGTTGGATGTTGTGGTCGGGAATGCCCTGATCGACATGTGTGCAAAATGTGGAAGAATACATAAGGCACAAGAGTTGTTAGACATGATGCCTCAATGAGATCTAGTCTCTTGGACTGTCATGTTTGCAAGATATACACAAAACAAGGTTATTGACAAAGCATTAATGCTTTTCAAAGAAATTCCTCAACAAGATTTGGTCTCACGGAATGCAGTGGTGGCAGGATATGCACAAAATGAGCTTGCTGAAAAGGCCTTGGAGAGTTTTAAGAAAATGCAAATGGGAGGTGTAAATCCTGACTCTGCAACCTTTGCCACCATTCTCCCAGTCTGTGCCAAAATGGGAACTTTGAAACAAGGCATGGAGTTCCATCAGTGCATAACTAGATGTGGATTTTTGTCACATGTTGCAGTTGGGAATGCACTAATAAACATTTATGCAAAATGTGGAATCATACAGAAGGCACACAAATTGTTTGACACAATGCCTCAATGCAATGTGGTCTCATGGACTACGATGATTGTAGGATATGGAATGCATCGCTATGGCGAAGATGCCCTCAAAATCTTTGAACTGATGAAGCACTCTGGAACCTACCCCAACCATGTAAGCTTCCTTTGTGTTTTATTTGCGTGCAGCCATGTAGGCCTAGTGGATGAGGGTTGTAAACACTTCAATAGCATGAGTGATGCATATTGCATTATGCCCATAATGTATCATTATGTATGTATGGTTGACCTTCTTGGATGTGCTGGTTATCTTGAGGAAGCCCAAAACTTTATTATTAAAATGCCAATCAAACCTGATGTAGTTGTGTGGACATGCTGGTTTTCTTGGATGATACAGTGGGGAATTCTATTAACATTCACATGAGAAGCATAATTTTTCTCATTTCAAATTGGAGATCTGCATCCAGTCAATTAAATCTTGGACCTTTCCTTCTCAAAGCACAACTAGATTTTTTGGTGGAAAAAAATAGATTTATTACATTCATGTTCTTTGCGGTTACATGCAAGCTATGTTGTCCTTCTTTTTCCTTCTGCTATTGATGTTGTTTATTAGAAGCTATGAATTTAACATTTGTTACGATATGGTATTTTTTCATATTTGGTTATTTTTCCAATGATCTGTATGTAGGCACTATTCTAGAACTATTATCAATGTGTTTTGCTACATGAGTTCTGATTTGGACTGTTTTTAAAAAAACATAAATGAATAGATATTGTTTGCATTCTTTCTAATGGTTTAGTTTTTCTCAGTCACATCATCGACTAAACAACTGTGGGCTCGTAGTGAAGCCCTACTGAACTTATTGTAACATTACCCTGTGATAATATAGAGGTGGACAGTAATGTTAATTTCTACCTAAATCTGAGATATCTTGACCCTGAAAAGATAATAATTTCTACCAAGGATAATAATTTCTACCTAAATCTGAGATATCTTGACCCTGAAAAGATTCAAATGAAGTGGCATATGCCTTGGGTTTCCTAATAATATTGGAAGGCACTGATATTATAAGTGCTACAAAAAAAATAATATTTTGTTTTACTAACATTAAGTGATCCCCCTCCATAAGCATTGGTTAGAGAAAAAATAAGAGCTGAGGTTTGTGCATGACTATAAAATGTGAAAACTAATTCCTTTAAGGTTGATAAATTAAATATGAGGGACATCATAAACATGGATGTTCTTTGTAACGTTACTTATTGTGACTGAGGTTTTTTCTAATGTTAGAATTATGGTGTAATTCTACCATGTCTATTTTGAAAGTGCATTTTGTAATAAATTTTGAGCCCTATATTCTCCCATTGTTTTTGCCATTTTTCAATTGTTCTCTCTAATTTTTGTTTATTATTTGTGTTCCATTGGTAATTGTACCTTTATAGTATCATGGGACTCACACATGAATTTATTTATTAGCATTTTATCTTAATGGTTGTGCTATAAAAGTCAAGTTGGAAATATTTACGTGTATTTGGACTTTTCACTTCAGAGACAATCAAGGAAATATAATCATGTTTCCATATAGAAACTTCTCACAAATCATATCTTGCAAGAATTTTCACAAATATATATATATATATATATATATATATATATATATATATATATATATATCTGTTTGTTGCAGCTCCAATCTATAGGAAATTTCAAAGCTTGATATTTTCTTTAGTGTTTCCTCTCCCAGTACCATTTGAATTTGAACCAAACTTGTCTGTAAAAAGCATTCCTTCCTCTGCAATAATTAACTAGTGGATCTAAAATGTTTCCCTAATATTATCATGTGCCGATGAACACATTCTATCCAAGGAAAACATAAGGAAATGCTCCTCACTTAGAACTCCAACCTCGAAAAGATGGTAAAATTATTTTTAAAGCAACTGTGTAGAGAAGAGATGAGGAACATTAACTTATTAATTTATTTTGTTAAGGTGAAAGGATTTAACATACTTCTTCGATTCATAACAAATATTTTGCACTAATAAATGTATTTGGTACAACCATCCACTCACATTGGTCCCAAAGGATTACGGGGAAGAGTAGTGTGCCACATGACTAAAAATTTCGATGTCAGTCGAGTATAGGATAATGGAAATATATATATATATATATATATGGAAATTTCCACCATGTTTCGTATCCAAGGTTTTTTGAAAATTGTCGTTTCTGCATTTTGTACCTGTACCAGTATCTGTACCCATTTCTGTTTCCTAGCAACATAGGCTGAGATATTAAATTCTGTTCTTTGGATTCAAGCCTGCTATCCAAACCCACTTCTCTAAACTGTGCTTGAAGTAGATCTAATTGAGTCTTGGTCTCTTGTAAATGATGAAATGTTTTGCCAAAGACTTGTTTACTATATATTATGATCTTGAATTTAAGAAAATTCGGAGCAAACTCCTTTCACAGTGGACATTGCATCTACCAATTTTGTATATTGGCTGCAAACCCTGAATGTTAAGTCCACATATTCTCATATTTGAAGTGAAACCATTGATCTAGAGCTGAATACAAGATTTGAAGAGAAAAGGATCAATGATCAGACAATCCTGGGTCAAAAATAGTAGTCATGATCATAATGAAGGAAGAAACACAATTTTTGTGAACAGAAATCTGTCTAATTTTCAGCTACAAAACTTTTTCCTTTCAGTCTATTACACCATATAACGTTTCCATTAACAAACTCTAGATAAATTAGATTATGGGAATCAATAAGCTATAGAAAAAATTCTTCCCAAGAGATATCGATGGCTTGGAAACCTAATTTGCATTGGCAGATTTTATCATATTACAATCCCCTGCTAGAATTAAGAAACTTCATCGTTAACATTTGGTCCGAAGCAATAGGCAACAACACTTTTTACATCTTTACTGGCATTTAATCGATTAATACATATTTGACTTTTCCCACATATTTCTCCATTCCAAAAACCCTCTAATCCACTAGTTTCCCAATTCATAGAAAAGGGGAAGAAATGGTTATTCGAGCATTCACTGTCTATTGAACTATCCATTATTTATGCCCAGTGGCCCAATCAAAGAATAATTCAATGAAGGGAAATTTATTGAAGGGAAATTTGAAGAATCGAAATTCAAATCTAGGGAAAAAATGTATGATCATTGGCCACTGATCCAAGCAGATCTACAATGGATGTAGCTCATAGGAAAATATGGGCATTTGTGAAGAACAGTCCGCTTTAAAGCTTACCACATTGCTTCAAAAACTATCACCGCTATTAAAATCCTCATTCTCTATGCATTTTGCTTACAAAACTCCTCCATTGCATTCAAAGTCAAACTGATATTCCAAGCAATCAAAGAGGGAAAATACTTCTAGGACTCATGAAATGGGCATATCAAACTTCGAAGTTAAACACTGATTTTCCAAACAAGAACAAACAATTATTCCTGGACTCTGTTTTGAAAAATAGTTGCTTTTGCGTTAGGAGCTAGAGTAGGAAAAGGAAACTAGAAAAATTGGTCTCTCCCAACAAACTAGAAGTGTCCATACAGTCTAAAGGTAGAGCTATGAAGGCTTCTGTAGCACAAGCTAGAGCTAACCCTAGTGAATACTTCAAAGATGTCAAGTCAAATGAAAGAGACCCTACTCTTAGGTTCACATGAAGGGAGATATTCAAACATGCTTGGGATAGAAGTGAGATCCCACTGCCACTGAGAAACATTTGGTATTATGACTTGGGGAAATTGGCAGTCCCCAACTCTTGTGTAGACTACAATATCATTAAATGGATGTTGATAATTACATCCCTAAAGACAGAGTAATGAGAAACTTAAGGGCCGAGTCATGTTAGTTTTGGGCCCTAATGTCATAAGAAATATATTAGATTTAAGTCCATCCCCTAAAGATTATGTGAACCGCACTAGGTGCATCATAAGGCACAAAAACCATATAGGGCTATATAGAAACATTGAATTTTAAAGGCATGTAAATGACCCTGAAAATAGACCATACCATCAAAGGTGTGTGGATGATAGTATAATGGATCCTAATCTAGGGCTTCTTGTGCATTTTTTGTGATGTATTACATGCTCATGACCCTATACAGTATAATTGGGACGTATGTTGTGAAATTTAATTCATACTATCATTGAAGCTACAAGACTATGTATGAACCTAGGAGATTTAGGTACTATTCTTTTCTATGCCATATGTACTTAGCTACTCACTTTACAAGCTAGCCAAAAGAATTAGGGATCCATAAATATGGCAGGAATCAAGAAGGAAAGACTATTTTGAAGCTTGTGCAAATATGGATGGCTCACTTAGATAAAAAGCTTTAACAAGGTTGAGTATGGCATATTTGTAGATTAATTTAACACCCCTCTTTTTAAAATGTTTCATGGCATTGAAAGATGCAGGTTAAGCACATCTTTAATGAAGATTCTTAGACCATTTAGCATGGTGATGGGGACTGATGCAAAACATAAATGGGGAGATACATGGATTACACCAAGTAGTACTTATATTAGAGTTTATGGGGCCAAAGTTCCCACTTTAAAAATGCCAAAGCACGTCCCATTTAGATTATTTGCTATGGAATTCATTAGGCAACTTACCTCCACTGATAAGGATTTCGAAGTGATGGGAAAGCAGACCCTAATTTCAAATTTGAATTAGGGGATTTCACATTTTAACATATGTGTACTTTGTCTATGGCTTAGCTATATGTATCTAAGGTGTGCAATAAAATGGTGCCATAGAGGATTTATGACTTAAAAAGTCCAATAACAACTAAAAGACCGCCACCAAGAGAATGAGCAGGGCACCCACACCACTTTGATGAAAAGGAAGAATTGATAAAGAACTGCTTGGATACTAATGAGACCAATGAAAGGAAATTTTCATGGGCTAGGTTTAAAGAAATAAAGAACAAGAAGGAAAAAAAAGATCCCACATACCTAGGTGCCTTCCACAAAGTCATGACCTGGTGGAGAGGATCAGATTGATCTTGATAAAGATTGATGACAAAACCTTCTATTTGGGGTAGCTCCTAAGGAAGTTAGAGAATCAAATATCCCATGGAGGTGGCCCAACAACCTCCACCTCAACAAGAGGAAGAAACACTTTTTGTTTCTATTGCTGCTTTGTTATATTAGGGAGGGGACACTGAAATATTGCTCTCGGAACAAGCCCCCAAAAACATTTCCCATTCCAAAGAACAAGTAGTTGGGGAAAAGAAAGAGTAAGAGTTGGGAAATAATAAAATTATCTTACCTAAATGAGCTGGATGATGAGAGAGTTACTAGCCATCAGTTGTTGCTATGGGATGATGATTTGTAAAAACAAGAATTCTAGACATTCTTGACGGCACAATTACACAGACCAAAGAAGTACAAAGGGACTATGATTGAGGAAGTTGGTGAAGGGGAAATAAGCTCTCAATTCAATCCATTGAATTTATATGGCATTGACCTAGAAGACATCACCCCCAAGGAAGCAAGGGAACTGGTGAGACAAAGTGGATGCTTACTATTGCTAAGGTGGGACATTGTGCATGCCACGCTTCTCCAGGAAATGATGCAAAAATATGACACAAACAAGGTGTTTAGTCAAAATTTTACTTCTACTGAGATAGCTAGATACTTCCATAATACTAAGTTTAATGTTGACAAGGGTATACTGGCTTCTTGGACTATAGCTCCCCCTCATAAAAAGCCAATCAATTGACCCCTAAGGATTTCAAAGGGCAATTGTTTGTACTAGAAGTGGAGGACATGGAGGCTAAGGACTCATCAAAAGATGTGTTGGACTATGCACATTAAGACTATCTTAATGTCCAACAGCTAAGGGTCTAACATAGGCAAGTGGTAAATGAATATGTCAAACTGAAAAGGGAAAATATAGACCTCAAAACTAATGTAGAGAGAATTTTTTTCACACAGGTGAAACTTGAGAAAACCTTCCACAGTCTACAGGCATTGTCACTAACTCCTCCTGATGATCCCACTCTAGAGGTAAAAATATTGATCCTACTAAACCTACATCTATAGTTGAGACTTCTAAAATGTCTTCATATTTGCCAAGGATCAATTAGTTGATGAAAATGGTTGCATCTCTGCAAGGTAAGCTAAAACAAGCCAGCAGAGAAAGTAAATAAGCTTGTTGAAAGTAGAAAATGATTCCTTGAAATGCCATTTCAAGGGAATCACAATAAATTTCTTAAGGCCAAAAGTTGAAGAAATGGACAATTTTTCAGTGACACTATGGGATGCCTTGAGGAAAAAAAAGAAGATAATGGCCCAAGAGCAGGAACTTGGGGCCAAATTCAACAAAATACAAACCACATGGGCACCCCCATACAACTTAGTCAGCACACCACCTGACCAATTAGACCTTAAAGATGATTCCATTGAGGAAACAAGGTATGCCGATGGCAAGTAGCTCAGAGAATAGATTAAGATAATTGAGACTAACTGTAGAATCCTGTAAAGGGGAGGAAGACACATGTCCAAAAAGGAAATCTAATTAGCAGAACAATGTGTCTACTACAAGAATTGGTAAGTGTTGGTCTTTCTTCCCCTTTTATGGATAACGGATCCTTACAAAATAAATTGGAATGGAAAAGAAATATCAAGGCACTGCTAGATTTGTATTGTAAAGAAATCAGCACCAATGATGTCCCTACATTGGATCATGTAAATAGTGCATTCAACAGGATAGTCTCCCCCAAGTTAAAAGTTGAGTTGCTGATCAAAAATATTGTTGCCATGAAGGATGCCACATGACATGCTACTTTTAAGGAATTAAATCAGGGCTTTGACACTAAATTGCTAGAGGATAGAGGATATAACAAAATTGTCAAAGACTTTAGCCACAACTCTGCATGAAAGTAATTCAAGAAGTGTTGTGCATATGCACTATAAACATTAATAATAATGTTATTACCAGTTTTATATGTAAAACTTGAACATTGTATACCCTAAGTTGGTTGTAATTGTGTACACACTTATTTAGCTTAGGATATGGGCCTCATGATTTGAAAAATAATTTGTTGTATTTTTTAATTGTGATTAGTTGGTACACATTTATTTGGCTAGTTATTGGGTGGACTCTGAGAGCATTTGTTGGATTGATTTTTGTTCCGAGTCCTCTCTTGAGTTCAATTCTGTTTTGGCGTCCTCAATCACCTACTTCACCTCCCCACACATGTATTCCTCCCAATTCATCAACAAAGGAATTATGCTTTGAGCCCTCCAATTATGCTTTGAGCCCTCCAATGAGTCACAGTGCCTCTGCAGATGTAAAAGCTTTTGTTTCAGATCCCATTGAGCCCAAAGTCATATTTGATATTTCTCTTAGGAAGCTCCCATTGAATGTTTTATTTGTCCCAAGGCTCTGCAGTGTCTCTTGAGTGCATATGGAGACTTTTGGGCACTTAAGTGACTGCTTGTTCCTTGAGACCACATCATTTAAGATCTAGTTGTATTAGGATGGAGATTTGATACACGACATATGACTCTATCTAAATAATTATAGGCCTACATAGCTAAATATCTACTCCACTTAGCAAACAAATCAACGTGAGTCTGAAGAAGGTTTAGTAAAATAGAATGAGGTAAGAAGTTGGGAAGATTAACTCCTTGTGCCTCTTCCATTAAAATTATTTATTCAACAAGAAACTTATTCATGGAGAGCACATTTGTTGTAGAAAGGAAGTCATGTGAGTAAGCCTTGAACATTCTAGTGAGACACGCAATACAATGCATGTCAATCTCATCAGGGAATAACTCGATGTCTCCCTATATAATGTGCTTGTGTAGAATTCCCTTGATGGAATCCATCAATCTAATGAATTCAATCATAGCTTCTGCTAAGTTAGAAAAATTCCTATTCAATGCATTGAGATCTGAATGCCTCCTAAATAATGTTGAGCCTATATTTTCATAATTTAAGGAAAGCATTTGCTTATACCTATTGCTTGGATCTGCATTAGCCTCTCAGCCAGTAAAGGTATTCCAACCATGGATTTTTTGATCTTTGAAATATTTTTGTCTCATTGAAATAGTTCCTTCTCTAGCTGCCTTACCTGGTCATTTGATTCATTCCTAATTCTGTTTCTGACACCGATGTATCCAAGGCCGATTCACAACTTCTCTTTCATGTTGCTCACCTGGAAATTTTTTAACTTTCTTTCCTCCATGGGCTTTACTCTTGGTGGCAATCTTCTTTTGCCTCCACTTCTCCATAAGCAACTTTAATGGCCACTCACTCTCTTCCTCATCCTCCATCCATCTCCTCGGATTTGTATCTACATCCAATACCTAGCCATATCTCTAATTCTAGCTAAATCTTTCTTCAAATTAACTATCTCCTTATCAAAATCAATGCTAATCATACCTTTCTGGTTTTGGAGGCTTGTTTTCTTCTTGATATTGTCATGTATCCTACTGTCCCACTCTTTCCTTAACAACATTTCCATTTTTCCTCTTGAGTCTCTTCCACCCCAAGATCAAACAACGTTCTTCCTCTTTCCACTTGAGCTCTACTGGCTCTTCTAAGCCATTCTTGGCTTTCCTTTTCTCTTAGGCCTTTAGTATTGGCTTTCCTTCAACAATCCCTGCATATCATTCTTCATCATACAATGTTAACAATCAAATCAAACAAATAAGAGAGGTATCATCTGCTCTGATACCAAAAATGAAGCAGGGGTTATGAGCTTGAACCTAAACTTTATTTGTTTTTTTTTTTCTTTTTACTTAAAGGTTTACCATTCACAAGGCTTGTCTTCATACACTTGAGAGATAAAAATTTCTAGAACTGATTTATACCACCCCTTTTTGAGGATATCCATGCACATATTTTCAATAGCATTAGATACAATAAGGAAATCATTCCCTTTTTTCAAAAAAAATCCTTTCTTCCACTCTACCAAGTTGTCTTACAAGTTTCTCAAGACAAAGCTCCTTACTCCAACCATGGTTTCACATTTCACAAGGTACCCAGATGGTTTTGAGGATTTCAGTAGTTTCCATTAGAGTATTTAAACATGCTCCTAAAGTTTCATGGCTTAAATTTTTGTCTAGCTCCCTCTATCTCATTTTTCTACTTTCTTTCTCTTTGGAGAAACTATCTCGTTTGGGACACTCCTAAATCATTCATAAATTTTTCCATACATATCTAATCAACCTCATATTAGACTTTTTGGATTCATATTTCCAAGGATCTTCTTCTGTCAAAAATTTATCTCTTTATGACACTTCCATAAAAAGTTATGAACATTGTCCTAAAACTGGGTTTGCACATTCTCCATAGTCCATACTAAGTTTTGCTTATAAAATTCCCAATTTGAAGTTTCTTAGTGAACCAAGAGCATTTTAAGACCCCATAGATACTTTAAAAATGTTCTAAAACATCCTTCCAAAACATTCTCAACCCCTAACACATAATAATGGTCAAGATAGCATCGATTACCTTTTAATCTATTCACTGTATTTTTCCCGTATAAGCTCGAAATTTCTGCTATTTGCTGCTCTTTCTCCATGTGCCCATTCTTCCTGAAATTTTGTGGACTTATTTATGTTGATATGACAGAAATTATTCCAAAATTTGGGCTCATTCCGCCAAGTAAAAATAAAGTGATTGATTTTTCTAGTTCAAGGCAGCGAGCATAATAAACCAAGGTTATTTAGCTCATAAAGGAAACATTACTCTCTTATAATGAGTCAAATGCATATAGTGAAAAGAAATTCAGAGGTCTATGATACTCAAAAGATTCAAACTAGTCTTATTCATGTAAAATCAGTCTTACAACATTTCCTCATGCATTCCTTGATTCTTAACTCCCAAAATCCACCGCTCCATGCAAGCTCCTCTCTTCATTGTCTCTGCGCAATGCTTGTTTCCTCTCTTCATTGTCTAGCGGTCCAAGGCTCCCAATAATGAGAATGCTCCTTCACCTTTATCTATGTTTCATGAAATCTCAAGCTGCATGCATAAGGTGTTTGCTATACTAGGACGAGATGCCCGTTTGTGTATATCTGACTTTGTTTGGTTTTTATTGTGTCTGTTCTATTGTTAAGGAGGAAAAAAAACTCATGAAGCAATATGCTTGATACTAAATGGAGCACAATTTTTTTTGAAGTTTACAAGAGATGCAAATTTCTAACACCTTCTTTTTGTTAGAGAATTTGTATGTTGGCATTCTGATGATTAAAATAATCATCTCTCCTAGCCAAGGCATTGAAGATATTTTTGGTTAATACAACATAGGTAGGTCATAAAATTTAAATTTTTATCTTGGCATTTTGATGATTAATAAAATCACCTTTCCAAGCCAAGGGCTTGGAGATATTTTTAGTTATTAGTTATTACAATAGAGCTAGAATATGAATTGTCATGCATTATTCATTTTAAAACAAGTCGCAAAGGCTGAAGTGCCTCACTTTGTTGTTGGTGCGTGGTGATGAGACTTGAAAATGCACTCATATTTTTTATATAGAATGTTTGTGGTGCTATTGGCAACCAAGACTTTGGATGTTGTTGAGTGCATGCCTTCTGTAATATCTATATGATCTCTTTTACAAATAATTTCCAACTAAAAACACATTATATATCATTCATGTTATGCATTATTATTTTCTCATGTTATGTTGTTGGTAATGATTAATGCAGGAGCATGCCAACATCGGCTGCACTTGATGTGGTTGCCAAAAACTTGAATCTTAAGTTTTTTGAGGTATCAAATTACTCCTACTTATATGCATATTTGCCTATTCCTACTGTTTTATGAGTCTTGTAAAAATAGGTTTATTGTTTTTTACTCATCTATTAGGTGCCCACTGGTTGGAAATTGTGCTCTTTTTTGGAAATTTAATGGATGTTGGATTGTGCTCTATTTGTAAAAGGTGTAAAAATACAAAGTGAAGAAAGCTTTGGCACTGGTGAGTTCTATCTTTTTTTTTAATCCTTGTGTAAAACCATTCTTTGCGTAGCTTTCTTGGTGAGTATTTAGTTTCTACTCTTAATAGTAGCTTGGTTTGTTAAAAATAAAAAACGATATGCATAGCTCCTTATGTCAAGATCAAAGTCCCCTTGCTCATTTTCATATATTGTAGAATTTTATCATTGTCTGTTTGAATTTATGCTGTGTGACTTGCTATGGATGGTTTTTAAAGGCTTTTGTATTTTATTGTATCTAAGTATGTATATGTTTATTGTAATCAATGCCCTCTATAGTTTTGGTAACATTGCGTTCAAATTATTTTTCACTTCTATTTGTTAGAGTGCAAAATTTGTTGTGAATTTTACAACTTGGTAAAGATGTATACAATTCACAATCTTTTTATTAGATAAATTTTCATTTGATTCACCATCTTGAATGTCTCATCTTGGTTGTGATGCCATTGTCTGGTATTATATCAGTATTCAATTATTTTATTAAAACAGATGTCAGGTTAATGTGATTCGCTTTACTCAAAATTATTTTCTTGATTATTAGTCCATTGTTATGTGGGGACGTGTCCCGGCCATTTTTCTCACGTCCCTAATGTTCGGGATGTCCCGGGGATGGGACGTTTCCCTCCCCCTGTTCGAATCATTTCTAGCTTCTACGGTGTTTTCACCTGTTTTCTTCTTCTTGAATTGTTTTTTTTTTTCCTTTTTGGCCATTCTTTCCTTTTTGGATTTTTGGTGAAGAAAACATAAGGAAAACAATTGCCATTTTTGGAAAGGGTCCGGGAAGATGTAGCAGCAAAAACTTGCATGTGCCATAACTTTCATTCTGTGGCTCCGTTTCAGGTGTTGTTTTCTCTAAAAGTGTATATTTTCTCGAGCTCTACGCATTGATGGAAATATTTTTCTTATTTTCATAAAATCCATTTTTGCACCTTTTTGGACCAAGCAACTTCTTGTAATCTTCTGAAAGAATCATGAGCTTTGATCACCTGTAGACAGATTAGTAATTAAAAATACAACTATGCGAGTATTCCAACTATGGTATATACAACTTATATAGTATATTGTACATTGTATACATTTATATAAAATACATTATTTAATTTTATACAATCTATAACATACACTATAAATTTAATTTTATTCGTTTTGTATATATTGTACATTATTATAAATTTATAGTTAATTGTACAATATACACTATAAAATTATAATAGTATATTGTATAATGATTTAACATTTAACATCATAACAATAACATTTAACATCATTTAACATCATAATGATTTAACATCATTTAAAATTTGAATGCTATGCATGGATATGCCATTAAATTATACACAGTACTCTTGTATTCTTGATATTTGTTTGATAATGTTGTTAGCAGACCATGGCCATTTTGAGATAGTATCTGATAGTTGGCTAAAGTTATATATTTTCAAAACATATAGATCTACTTAAATGGGAAACAGAAAAAAATAAAATGAAAAACAATAAATTATTAGAAGAATGATAAATTATTAAAGAATAACATTAAAGACTGGTAATAGGTCACTAATAGGTTTTGAATGTATTCAAACCCACTATTTATAGAGAAGTTGTATTAAGAAAATAATATTTGAGTGAGAAATATGATATATATTCTATTTGACATATACGGGTAGAAATAAAAAGGGGTAAATAAAATTGCAATGGAAAAATGGGTAAGTGAGGTACATGGAAAAAATAGGGGGTATTTTCATTTTAATAATATAACGGGAGGGGGTATTATCAATTGAGTAAGTAGAGGTAAAAATTAAAATCAAGGGTATTCTTTAATACCCTCTGAACGCATGTGTTATACCATAGTTTTACTAGGTGATCTCCCCCCCCCCTCCCATGTTTTAACTCAATCAAAGATCTTTCCAACCCTACATCATAAGGAAAGAACAAATCATAACCCTAACAGAGCTATTATTCCCCACAACTTCCCTAGTAATGTTGAAGAGACAACTTCCTATTCATTTGATCTACTTGAAATTGTCTAGTTAATTTGGAATGAACTGTTTCTCTGCTCTGTTTTGTTTGCAATTGAAATTAACAATTCTTAATTGACAATTTGATAAACAAAGCAAACAAATACACAACTCCAACCTGAAAGAGCAAGAACCTTAGCAAATCCAGTAGTATCAGTATCTATCCCCTCAGTTCTTTCCTTTCTTTCTCTGAGTGTTCATGTGAGTTCAAGGGATTGGGAATGCAAAGACATAAAGAAGAGGATGGTGCTTGAGCAATGGAAGCTTCAAAGCAGTCTAGACACAATGCATGTAGAAGAGAGATAGCACAAGAGATCTAAGCTTGGCTATGCAATTCCTAGCAAGATTATGGCAGCAAAACAATACAAGATACACAAAATTTTTAGGCCTTTTTCTTGAATACAAGCATGGAATATATAGGAATGAAAGCTAGGAGGCTACTTCATGCATAAGGCAAAAAGGAGAAGTTTCAACCAATAAAATCTATTTAAAAATAGGAGGAAGGAGAACCAAGCAAACAAAGATAATTTTAGACAATTTGGCTCATGGATGCATGTAAAAAGTAAAGTTAAGTGAACCATCACATGTTTAAAACACGCGTGAAGAATCTGGAAAAAGTGGGTAGGACCACTACCCTACACAGGGTGGTGGTTTCAGGAACTGCCGCCTAGGAAGGGCGGTGGTCAGTTTCTAACACGTTGCCCAAAAGGCCAATCCTGGCAACAAGCATAACATGCACAAGAAGAGGGGAGATGGGAAAATGCATGGAAAAGTTAAGTAAGTCTATCTAGGATACAAACATATACCGCAAATGGGTTTTGGAGCTCTGAACACCTTCTTGAAATGATCTTGAATCATCATTGGGGAATTTTATGACCATTTTCCTGAATATGTAGCATGTGTAATTTTGGATGCGTACAATGTACCCTTCTCCTCACAATTCATACACCAATATACCACTGCACATCTCATGGGCTGAATTGTCTAACAATTTCTCTTACTTCACCATAGATGTTATTTTCACCTCCAAGAATGGGCTAACTCTAGTGTCTATGCTCTAACTACCTCATTTCGTAGAGCTACCTCCAATACTTCACACAGATCTATAAAGGTCTTATGATATATCACCCTTCTAAAATGTGTGATCAAACCACCAACAAACCACTGTGCATAGTCACTAGGGTGTATGTCATAAGACAACTTCGATAGTAAATTTTTGAACTGGGAATCATAATCTCTTACACTCTCATACCCATGCATTGTTTACATTTCCTTTAGCACCATTGATGCATTTCAATGTTCAAACTCGGGTATAATTTCCATCAGCTAAGAAAGCACTCATGTAGCACGTTCTATTCCATAACAGTCTAATTCAGGTCAAACTTCCTATACCAAATATGTGTTTGCCCTTACAGCCTAGTTACAAACTGACATTTCCTTATGCTAAGGAGTTCAATAATCCCCTTAGCATGTCATAGTATTTCAAAAATGTGCACATGCTCTGTGGAATCGTCAATTCCTTTGTACTCTCAAAGATGAAGGGACATCTCATAATAAAATTTTCCAGGGGTTTAGTGCGGACTTTGCCCACCAGATCTCGAACATGTATTACCTCCAATATTCTCTTTAACTACTAGAACCACCAAATCCACTAGATCTTGAACATCCTGATCCTCTCCCTGTAGTGGGCACTAGACTAGAGGATTTTTTGCCTTGTGTTCCAGTAGTTTTACTAAATTTAACTCCCACAATGATGTGAAGTTGTGCATACTTCCATATTTATTACAAATGTTTGTGTGCCCAAGTTCTCTCCTCAAGACATGCCGTGAAAATATACCAAAAAAATAGGACCTCCAAAACAAAGAATACTACATGGCCATCTGAGAAACTCCTATTTTCAAAAGAAAATGATACCTACCTATTACTACTCTATCACCAACACCAGCCTCATTCTCAATAATTGTGTCAAGAACTGGTACATCAAGTACAAGGGAAAGGTCGCCAAGTGGGTTCAAATGCATGACTACAACCCTTATTCATTTCCTCCTCAAGATACACTCTCATCAGTAAGCCAGATAAGGGGAATCTCTTTCTTTCTTTCCTAAATGGGGGATGTTTCCCGAGGCTTAGGTTCCACGTCCTCCTACATGAACCTTGAATCCTTCATGTACTCATCTATCTCCATAACCCCATAGACTCATCAATGTCATGCTTCTTCACCAATTATCCTCTCCCACACTTCATTATACGTAATTCAGCTCTCTTCTCTTTCTCTTTGTGTCATAGGATCAGCCATCCTTCACCACACCTTACTCCTTCCCCCACATGTGGTGGGGGGATTTAACTAGCCATAGGTTGTTCTTCCAAATATAGAGTTACCAACAAGATCTTAATTGCTAAAGGAATAACACGTAAATAATATCCTCTCAGTTCGTGCAATAACTAAAAATCAGCAACCTATAGACAAGAATAAGTAGAAACAATGTACTCCAATGTGTAACTATGTAAAACACCACTCCATTAATAATCTATAACACACGTCCAAGGTTCATCAACAACATACAAATTTTGATAATCTTCTTGTGTCCAAACAATAGATCTATATCTCTAATTTATTTTCGATGCATATGTTACCAGCTACTTGTACAAATCTATGGGAAAGCAACAAAATAATATCTCATAGAGCTCATGATATAGATACCCATGCGTGCGCATCAAAATCAAGTATAGTATTATATCTATGAGAAAACTCATCCTCTAAATTTAACACATAACTCTCAATTTTGTCCAAAGTCAACTGGTACATCTTCATCATACAACAAATTGAAAAGAGGTCCAGAAAATGGAACCAAAATGTATCATTTTTTATCAATCACATCCCAAGGTGTGTTGGCACATCATCTAGATGAAATCTGAATGCTCACCCGAAGTGTGAAAGGGTACCAAAATCAAGATTAGATTTACCATGTAATAACTATTTATAAAGACATCAATAATCAATATCCATCCACAAATATTCATTACATTAATCCATCACAGACCAACACTGAATACATACATAAAGTGTCTCCATAATTCATATGCACTCATAAACCAGTAGCATAATTGTACTACATACGTCTCTCTCAAACTATTAAAATGTGTAAATCAATACATATATATAGGGGTGGGGAATTTGCCCTTCACCGCCTATGCACTCTTAAAATAGGTTACATTCTCAAAATAGCCATGCGTCACTTACAAAGGCAAACAAGAAGATGCAAACTTCACTTAATAATATATTACCTATATTTTAACTCTATATATAATCCTATTATTAGCTCTACCTCAACATGTCGCTTCATTTTCTTCTTGCATGTGATCTTCCTTAAAAAAGGATTTACTTCACCTCCAAGTATTCATGCATAAACTTATCCTCAAAACATTGTGTAATCACCACTCCAACTGTTAATATTCTACTATCAACTCATGGCTCAAAATACGGCTAAGTCCCGAAGGTGCTCAGCCTAGGCGCAATCCTCTATGCATTATCTACTACATTCCTACGTGTGCCTTTTCTCCTATCCTTTGTGTATCTAAAACCTTTTCACCACTATACTTAGTGTATTCCAAGGTTCCAACACTAACGATAGTTAGTCACATTTAAGACCCTGAGGGAAAGATGGAAAGTGTGCTTATAGACTTATTATAGACACAAAAAAGGGGTTAAGATGGAGCTTGTACAAGGAAAATAGGTTCATTCTCCTTAGGCAGTAGTCCTAGGTCTATTCCCCATCTCTAAGAAATATAGTTCAAACTGATCAATGCGGGAAGTTTGCAGAGGATGGGAAAGTTGATTGATACAAGAAGCTTTCTAGGGATGCTTACTTTTGACATTTTTCTTTTGCTTTTGAAATTTTAAGAAGGTTCATCAATGTGGGAAGCCTTTTCTACCATGATATAAAAGAGTAACCATCCTTCAAGGGAGTGGTCTACAATTGGGATTTTTATTTTGATTTTAACTTTTACTTTTTATATAAAAGGATGAGATATGCATGATAGTTTTCCTTCGAGGGATCAATTTATAATTTGTATATTTTTTTCTTCATGTGAACAGTTTTCCTTCAAGGGATCAGTCTATTTTTAGACAAAATGGATTTTGATATGAGCATCCAAAATTTTGACTATGGATAGAGCTGGGGATAGCCAAGTTAAACCACTTGGGGAGAGGATTAGAAGATCTGCAAGTAACACCCATGGACCCTTAGCATGGTTCTAGTAGGTATATAAGAGGTTAATGGATGTAATGATTTTGGATTTCCCATCGATAAATGGGAGCTTTTTCAAAAGGAATATGCTATTAGTAGGGCCATGGTGCTCATATTTAAGGTCAAAGATAGGCTAGTGATGGTAGACCACATAATTCTAAATCATTTCTATGAGAGATGGAAGGGCTACTGATGGAATTGAGATCGTTAAGGTGATTAAGGTCACGTTGGTAGGTATGTTAATAATATAATAGTCACAAGTGTAAGGCATTGAGAGGTTATATCTCTAGTTTACCATTAAGGGAGGCTAAGGAATAGGCTCCATACCCATACTTATGCATGATAATGTATGGTTCAATCCAGCTGGGAGAAAACTTTCCACGTTCGCTCCTTTCCAGAGTAGTGACATTCTAATTTTATTTTAAGACAAGGTTGTTGATGGTAAATTTATGTTCCTTTATATGTTTTTAAAGTGTATTTGATGTGCTCTTGGTAGACATGATGGTAGTGAAGGGAAATCAAGTGATGCTTGTCTAGTAATTCAATTTGGATTAGATGTTCCTGACAATATTCCTTGTTAGAGATCAAATGGTGGAGAGAGACACGTAAGGATAGGATTTGGACTTCGAGAGGAAGAATTGTTGGAAATCACAAGCACTGAGAGGGGAGGTGAATTAGCACCAATGACACTTTAGAGTATTTCCAATTCAAACTTACTTGATTATGAGTAAGAGTTGTCATGAACATATGATCAAGTACCTGTAAGAAGACAATGACTCACAACACAAAACTTATATACCAAGGCTTTATTAGGAACACCAATTCCAAAGCATACAATGATCTTGGTTTTGTTGAGCACCCACTCAACCTATGAAGCTCCCACTTCAGAATCTTCAAGCACCCACTTGAAGAAAGCTAAACACCCACTCAACTAGTTTAGCAAGCTGCAACTTGCAAGGAGCACCCACCCCTATGATCTAAGCACCCACTTAGATAGATATTACAAATAATTTGATCATATAGGTCCTATGTTACTAATATAATAGATTATGATTACTTTTCTCTTGCTCTCATTACTCACTCTTCAAGCTCAACTTTTCATCACTCTCCTTAACTCTTTTTAACTTACTCTTCAAGCATTCATTATATCTAGTTTTTTTCTTCTCTCTAGAGCTCTGTCATCACCTTCTATTTCAATCAACAAATCTACATTTGATAACACATTGTCTCCTCTCTCTCTCTATAACCCGTTAGCTCGACTGCACCCTTGCTCTATTTTTCAACAACAATATCATGCTTAAAATTTGGCTTAAATAGACAAGCATAAACTGATTTTCCTGACTTTTTTTTATTTTTTTAATTTCTCTAGAAAGTTACAGTTTTGTATTAGTCTTGGGAGAAGTTACAATATCTTACGGTTTCCAAAACATATTTCACTTCCACTATCCTCACATTTGATAATTTCTCAATGATTGGCTTAACATTTTTTGAAACTTTCTTCCATTTTCTGAACACAGGTAAGATGTTACAAGATTATCTTTTTGACATTCTATTATACCTTGAAACAAATTTATTTTTATATTTTCATTGCATAGAGGATGAAATCACCTTTTCAAAAATTCCAAAAATTTGAAATTTCTGACAACTGGAGTGAAATATATTGCAATTGGGTCAGGGTTCATGGACCACTGATCATTCCAAATCGACATTATATGCACTTTCCATACAGTTTCAAAATTATTTATATTTTTCCTTTAAAAATCTCATTTTTACATTGTGTCATCGGAATAGATTTCTTGAGGATATTACAACTTGGTACAACTGGAGAACTTGTGTCATTATTCTTCAGTTCCTTCTAACCCCTTTTATCCACACTTACTCCATTTTCCCTTATTTTATGAATCATAATGTTTACGGGGAACCTGTCATCTTGGAACTATTTTTAATAAGTTTCATCGACTGCCCCTTTCCATCCCACATTTAACATTTCCTTTGTGATATTGCCATTTGTCGGGTCAAAATGGCTTCGGAGAACTTCTTTCTCGTGGAACTTGTTCCACTTCATCCTACGCCTATCTTTGACTTCATCCTGCACATATCTCCCTTTCTCTTTGTTCCATTTGTGGTCTTCCAAGATAGAGTATTACTTTGCATTTATCTAACCTCATTTGAATGAACCCTGTAAACCAATAAACCAGCCCTTTGTCTTTGAAGTATTTGACAGAGTAAACTCAATCCACAGAACATTAACTCCTTTCACACTCTTCTTCCCATTCACTCTATTTTGAACTCCACGTTTATTGTCAATGTAAATTGAACCTAGGAACAACATTCTCCAATGAATCCTATTCTTGCACCCACCAAGACTTGTGGAGAACTCTTCCTAGGAAACTAGTTCCATTTGCACCCAAATGTCTCCATTACACTGAATTGTGACACAAATACTCAAAGAATCTCCAAAATTATTCTAAGTACCAGAATTTCAGAATTGAACCATGAAAATCAAATAGCACTTAGTACATTTGTAAATGAATTTTCAGGCCTGTAAATCAATAGAGCCAAGTGTACCAACTTTCCAATACCTTAATGACTCCTATCTCACTATACCAAGCTTTGACCTAAAAACATCCTGAATCATTCTGTATCCAAACCATCTACTCATGCTTCAATGAGACTAACCTAAAGACTCAATGCACACCATCTGAAACACCTATCATCATCAATGCCATCTTTGTGTCCTAGTTAATCCTTCTTTTCCTTCATTGAACTTATCTGATTTGGCCAATCGTGATACTTCAAACTTCATGAGTTGATCATGAAGACTTGTTGCAGAACTTGTTAAATGACCATACTTTTCTCCATACAGCTACCAATTTGACAAAAATGACTCATTTCTAAAAGGACCCTCAAGTTCTAAAATATACATACCTTCACCATCACCAAAATACTTAGCTTACTTGTCATAAATAACTGAGGAGGCACTAAATCTTTAAATGTTCAACATTTACACCTTTTCAATCAATGCTTAGACTTCTTCATCAATGACAACACCTTGACCTTGGTTCAACAAAAACCCCCTTCATATACATTGATGCAACTATATACAAAAATGCTGGAAAAAATATTTCATACTTGGTTTCAATCAACCTTTATCCCCTTTTGACATCTATGACTTTACTTCACATATTCACACCTTTTTTCATACAATGCCACTTGACATCAATGAAAACCAATGAATGATCAAGTTCCAAAAAACTCCCTACTTTATCATTGATGGAAACATACTTCAAACTTTTTTTGGATGGAAAAAACACTTTCAAACTTGGTTTCTGACATCACTCTTCTCCCCCTTTGAAATCTATGACAAATTGATCCACTCAACACCATGATCAACAGGGATCCCCCAAATAACTGCATAATTTTTTCAAACATCTTTGATGCTACTCTTTTCCCAATGATTCTTCAATCTTTCATACATCTTTTTCCATGTTCAACTAACATGTTAACATCATCAAATTAACAAATTTTCTGATATGAACCTCAACAAGGCTTCCCTTGACAAGATACACTCCATGATGGTCTTCAATCTTGTCCATATACAACTCTTTTGTATATCCAAAACAAT
Organism: Taxus chinensis; assembly: GCA_019776745.2. Taxonomy (NCBI): domain Eukaryota; kingdom Viridiplantae; phylum Streptophyta; class Pinopsida; order Cupressales; family Taxaceae; genus Taxus; species Taxus chinensis. Next base: position 256,838 of record JAHRHJ020002275.1, read on the forward strand.
CCATGCTCAACATCATCAAAATTCAAATAAGGACAATAGCATGAGCTAGTAGACTAGCTCCCCCTCACATGAGGACTTCTTTGCACTTTGTAGGAGCTTATATTGCATGAAGATGCTCCCTTAAGTTGTCTCATCACTCCTAGTTGCTGGTGGGATCAGGAATGACCCCCAATTCATTTCTCAAGTGCTCAAATGTTGCTTTAGGTAGTGGTTTAGTCATTATATCAGCAATCTCTTCTTTTGTACTTACATATTCTAGGTTGATCTTCTTATCATTTACTTGTTCCCTCAAAAAGTGAAACCTGATTGGGATGTGTTTGGTCTTTGAGTGGAACACAGGGTTCTTGGAGACACTAATAGCACTAGTACTATCACAAAACAAAGGAATTGGGCCATCAAATTTTACCTTGTAGTCCTCCAATGTCTGTCTCATCCAAAGAACTTGAGTACAACACATGGAAGCTACTATATACTCTACCTCACATGTTGAAAGTGCTACTGAAGATTTTTCTTGCTCAACCAAGATACCAAGAAATTTCCAATAAAGAATGCACCACCACTTGTACTCTTCCTATCATCACTTTCTCCTACCCAATCAGCATCAGTGTATGCTTTTATGTTGAAATCATTTACTTTTAGGGTACCAAAGTCCATATTCAAGTGTTCCCATGAGATATCTCAGTATCCTTTTGACTACCTTGAAGTGTGTTTCCCTTGGATATTCTTGAAATCTCCCAACAAGACCCACAACTTGCATGATATCAAGTCTTGATGCAGTAGAGTAGAGAAGACTACCTATCATAGATCTATACAAATTTACGTCTATCTTTGGTGAGTTGTCCTATTTTATCATCTTGTATCCCACCTCCATTGGTGTTCCTATAGGTCTAGACTCTTCCATCCTGAACCTTTTGAGAATTTATTTGATGTATTTGGTTTGAGATATGAAGATTCCTTGATTTGATTGACTGATTTGTAAGCCCAGGAAGAATGAAAGATCCCCAAGCATAGACATTTCAAATTCTTCTCTCATCACATCAGAAAATTCATGAGTCATCTTATCATGATCTCCTCCAAATATGATATCATCCACATATACAATGACAATGAGTATATGATCTCCTTCTTCTTTGATGTAGAGATTATTGTCAACAACACCTTTTCTAAAACCTTTCTCAATGAGCTATGTGTCCATCTTGTTGTACCACACTCTAGGGGCTTGTTTGAGTCCATATAAAGCCTTTTTCAACCTGCACACATAGTCTTTATCTTCAGTTAGAGAGAATCCATCAGGTTTCTCAATATATACCTCCTCACTTAGATGGCCATTTAGGAAAGCAGACTTGACATCCATTTGGAAAACTTTGATTTTCTTATAAGCAGCATATGCCAAGAACAATCTGATTGCTTCCATCCTTTCCATTGGTGCAAATGTTTCATCAAAATCAATTCCCTCCATTTGTGCATAACCTTTACATACAAGTCTTTCCTTGTTTCTTGTCACTTCACCTTTCTCATTCAATTTATTTCTAAATACCCATTTTGTTCCTATCACATTCTTGTCTTTTGGCCTTGGTACAAGCTCCCAGGTTTCATTCTTTTCAATTTGGTCAAGCTCCTCATTCATGGCATCCACCCAATGTTGGTCCTTGCTAGCTTTATGCCACATTCTTGGGTTCTATCATAGATAAGAGTGTTATGTCTTCATTGTTTTGTTGATCTCTTAACTTCCTTCTTGTGAGAATACCTCCTTCTTTGCTTCCAATGATCTGATTTGTTGGATGATCCCTCTTAACTTGTCTTGAAGGTGTCTTGGTGTCTTGTCTTTCTTCCACTTCTTCACGTGTACATTCCACTTCTTCATCATCTTCTTGATCTTCATGGTTGTCCTTAGGATGAGTGCTAGACTTTGATGGATAAGACTTGTCAACCTTTACATTTTGTGCTCTCAACCACCTTTTGTAGCCTCTTATTATAGCATCTATAGGCAACACTAACTGTTGAATATCCAAGAAATATGCCCTCATCACACCTAGAGTCAAATTTTCCTAAGTTGTCTTCATCCCTCTTGATATAACATTTTCTTCCAAAGACTCTTATGTGTTTCACATTGGTTGGCCTTCCTTTCCAAAGTTCATAAGGTGTCTTGTTGTTGTTCACTCTCAATTGAGCTCTGTTTAGAATGTAGACAACTGTATAGACTGCCTCACTCCAATAGCCATCAAGAAGTCTAGATTCATTCAACATTGTTTTGTCCATTTCTTGCATAGTCTTGTTCTTTCTTTCAACAACCCCATTTTGTTGAGGTGTCATAGCGGCTGAGAATTGTCTCTGAATCCCATGTTCTTCACAATATTCATCAAATTCATTGGACCAAAATTTTTCACCTCTGTCTGATCTCAAACATTTGATTTTTGTGTTCTTCTCATTCTCCATGAGTGCTTTGAAATATTTAAATCTATCCAAGGCTTCATATTTATGCTTCAAACAAGCTACCCATGTCATCCTAGTGAATTCATCTATTAGAAGCATGAAATACACATCTCCTTGTATAATTTCAGTTCTTGTAGGCCCACAAAGATCTGTATGGATCAGCTCCAAAGGTTTAGTGGTAGAATACTCCTTGGACTTGAATGATCTTCTTGTTTGTTTGTCATGTAGACAAGCTTTGCAAAGAGTGTCTGTTGGTTTAACAATATTTGGCATATGTCTAACACCATCTTTAGCACTTACTTTCACAATATTTTCAAAGCTTATATGTCCCAATCTCTGTGCCACAACTAGTTGTCATCAAGTTTACTTGTAAATAATTTTTATTTCTTTATTTCCTTGAGAACATACATGTTATTCTTGGTCCTTTTGGATTTTTCTACTTTCTTTCCTGACTTACCATCAATAATTTCACACCCTTTGTCATGAAATATCATATTGTAACCTTTCTTACACATTTGACTCACACTTAAAAGATTGTGCTTGAGACCTTCAACATATAGGACATTTTCAGTGATTGTTTTTCCATTATCAAGACTTAGAGTTCCTTTTCCCACAATGTTTGTTGAATTATTGTCACCAAACCTAACAGCTCCTGATGCATTGTTTGATAAAGAGATAAATTTTTTTTTCACCTGTCATATGACTAGAGCAGCCACTATCTAAATACCACATTTTTCTTCATCTTGTACATGAAAAGCATTTTGTGCAATCAAACCAGATTCTTTCCTTTTGTTGGATTTTTCCTTCACAACGTACATCCGTTTGTTTTTTTAGGAGGTTCTTGATTACACATCATAGCTATGTGACCATCCTTGTGGCATTTGTAGCAAAAAACATTATGATTTATTCTTGTGCTTTGTGAATTGTAGTTTCTTCCATATCCCCTAGCATATCTTCTACATTTAGCAGCTTTGTGTCTAAACATGTTACATGAAAAGTAATAACCATATAAAGAGTGTGAGTACCTCATAGCATAGGTGATTCACGGAGCATTTTTCTTCCTCTTGACAATTTTGGTGGCTTCTTTGTTTGTAGCATGAGAGATATTTGGTGTAGACTTGTCCTCCTCCTTTTCTTGGTTCAACTTCTTTTGCTTTCTTCCTTGAAACCTATTCCATATTTGTCACGTGTGTCCCTTTGAGTGCTCAGTATATCAGTCAAGACATTTGATCTCTTTTCTAGCTTCTCATACATCTTGAGTTTTCTAGTCATTTGTTCCAATTCAGTCTTTAGGTGCTCTAAATCAGATTTCAGGTTCAAGCATTCATCCTCCTTTTCCTTGTAGGATTGAGAGATATTTTCAAGCTGAGATTCAAGTTCTTTTAGCTCATTTGTTTCTTCCTCTTCCTTTAGACTTTGTCTTCTTTCAAAAATGTGAATTTTTTCTTCATAATCTTTCAAAGTGCATCTCAACTTTTGGTTCTTTCGTCTGCACAATTTTAGCTCTTCAAGAGCACATACAAGTTCAGCTTCTAGGTTCACATTTTCCTCTTCTTCATCAGAATATTCATAATCAATTGCATTCTTTCCTTTGGTGTTGCATTCCTCAAAGATATCCATGGCCATAAACAAGGATTCAGAATGAGTTTCATTATCCTCATTTTCCGAGTTGCTTGAGTTACTTGAATCAGATTCACTTGACTTCTCCTTTGTGTAGAAGTTTCTCTTGTTCTTGAAAAACTTCTTCTTACCATATTTCTTCTTGTAATTCAAATTTTTCTTGTTATGTTTGTGGCCTTCTTCAAACTGAGTTTCCTTGTTCTTGTTTGGACATTTAGCAGAAAAATGGCCTACTTGTCCACAATCAAAGCACTTGAATGGAAGTTTACCTTTGTACTTACTTGAGCCTCTGCTTAGCCTTCTCACAAACATTGCTTCAATCTTCTCATCATCTTCTTCATCCTCCAAATATGATTCTTATTTTTCTTTCTTGGATTGAGTCTCTTTCTTGGCTTTGAATGCTACTTCCTTCTTGGTAGATTTAGCTCCAATTGTCCTCATTTCATATGCTGATAAGATACTTTGTAGTTCATCCAATGTTAAGGTTTTCATGTCTTTGGCTTCCTCAACAACTGAGACCTTTGCATCATACTTAGGAGTTAGGGATCTTAGGACCTTTTGGACTATGACAGATTCTTCTTTCTTCTCACCTAAACCTCTGATCATATTGATCACTTCATCCACCCTCTGCATGTAGGATGCAATACTCTCATCCTCTTTCATCTTTAGGCTCTCAAATTGAGCTCTGTAGGTCTGCAATTTGGCTAGCTTGACCTTGTCATCTCCTTCATAAATACTTTGAAGCTTAGTCCAAATTTCTTTGGCTATGGTACAGTGCATTACCTTCACAAATTTAGTTTCAGTCATCCCACAAAGGATGGCATTCATGGCTCTTGAATTTATTTCATATGTTTCCTTGTCTTCTACAGAAGTAATTGGAGTGGTTGGAGGAGTGTATCCTTTTTCAATGCTTTCCCATATATCAAAACCAAGTGACATAAGATAATCATTCATTTTTATCCTCCAGAATGCATAATTTGTTCCAGTGAAGAGAGGTGATCTTGACATTGATAATCCACCTTGTGCTTGATTGGTTTCCATGCTTGTGAAGAGAGGATCTCCTTGAAGATGTTAAGCTTCCACCAGAAGGACCTACTCTGATACCAATTGTTGGAAATCACAAGCACTGGGGGGGTGAATCAGTGCAATCAAAACTTTAAAGAACTTCAAAAAAAAAAGTTACTTGATTATGAGAAAGAGTTGTAACATGAACATATGATCAAACACATGCAAGAAGATAATAACTCACAACACAAAATTTATAGTGGGAAACCCATAAAGGGAGAAAACCCACTTTGAAACCAAGGCTTTATTAGGAACACCAATTCCAAAGCATACAATGATCTTGGTTTTGTTGAGCACCCACTCAACCTATGAAGCACCCACTTCAAAATCTTCAAGCACCCACTGAATTAAAGAAATCTCAACACCCACTAAGCTAGTTTAGCAAGCTACAACTTGCAAGGAGCACCCACCCCTATGATCTAAGCACCCACTTAGATATATATTACAAGGAATTTGATCATATAGCTATGAGGTATGCAATCGTTGATATGTGATTTCCATTCTGAGTTGTTGTGCTCTTAGGAACTGGTAGATCATGATTGTTGGAATGATATCAATTGATTTTATGATCTGACTCTAATCACTCTTATGGAAACATTGTACTTATGTTGACTTATCATCAAGTAACCACTTGACTGGTTTTTGAATAAACTGAGTGATTTCAGCTTGTGGAAAGAGAAATCAGATTCTGGGGATAGATGGATAATCAAGTAACTTGGTAAGTTATCTAAGTTTTTACTATTTTTTGTTCCTATGGCTATTATATGTACATTAGATGAAGGAAAATACCTTGGATCAATTTTAGTGATCCAAGGCATTCTCCTTGATCATTTTGATACTTCGATCATGAATGGATAAATATAAAATTGGGCATTTTATGCTTTTGACATATTTTACATTCAGACTTATCGATTGTTAAGATTTCATTGGTGTTATGTAAATGAATTGTAACTTGCAGTTATACTACTACTTGATTTAATCATGATTTGATTATAAAGTTAGGCCATCTTGGTATTGGAAGCCTAAACTAAGCTACCCTAATGTGGTTATGACCTAAACTAACCTATCCTAATCTAATGTTATACACTAGGGGATATAACAATATCCTAGTGTATTTGATTTAAAGTTGGCAACCTATGTTAAAGATTAACACAAATATTAATAAGGGCCTAAGTTCTAAACCTAAGGACCTAACCATGATTACCATTGTATGGGAAGGTTAGGATATAGTTAGGACAATGGAACCAATCCACATGGGTACTTGTAAAATTAAATGTGAATTGAATGGCGAGCACTGCCACCTTTGTCATTGGCTAAGTTTAACTTAGCATGCATGAAAAACCAAGGTAACATAAAATAATGGAGGATTTTTTTAACTATTAGTTGGTTTCTATTTTTTAATAGTGAAAGGAATTTGGTGGGAATCACTGGTAGTTTATACAGTCATTAATGGAATTAAATGAATGCCAGAAACCACCTTCGGGGAGGACATGTCAGGTTTGGAGAAAAGAGAATAGTTGGTTTTTGTTTTTCAATTTGAAAATGGGTATTCACTTGAACTGGTATTTGATTTTTGTTTTTCATGGAGAAATTATTGGAAATTGGGTTATAAAAGTGAAATAAGGAAGGATGGAAGGGTTTCTAAGTGACACATTTTTGATTGTGGAAATTCCTTGGACCTAAGTACTTTTTGGAGTTCGTATCAGGCATTATGTTTACCTAACTGTTATGTGTTTTGCTCTATCAATTATTACTATATCTTATCTAGACTTGTTGATTTATTGTTATCTCTGTATATTGAAAATTTGGTGATTTTGTTTAGACTCTTGTATTTAAAAATTACCCTTTTTGGTATTTGTTCTTCAAACTCCTGAATAACTTCATAATACAAGATGGCAGTTGAGTCGGGGTTTATAAGTTCATCCATTATGGACGCCTTTAGGAATTATGTTGGGGATTATTATTCGTATAACTGAAAATGTATAAAGGACCTCTTGTAATTTTTTTAAAATAACAAAGGTTTTCTCTTTTTCCCCTTTATAATGGGAACTCTGTAACTTGAAGTCGAGCTTTAGATAGGTGACTCATTGAGCTTTTGGGATTCGTAGGTATTTGTGTTTGTGTTTGCCTTGTAATCTGGCTCATTCCAATCTCGTGGAAATGGCTCTGTATGATAGGATATTTGGATGTGGAATCCATTACGATTCAATTTTCTATTTAGTGTTTGGGTTAAGGTAACTTTTAAAGGTTTTTGAAATAGTTTGAAGGCACTTCATTTACTAGCCTTGCCTATACGTCCTGTAAATGTTGACAGAGTTATATAAACTTGTAATTTGAGTAATATGCAACTACCTAGGTTATCAAGTATAACTTGTCAAGCTCGCGTGAGTGGGATCATAGGTAGATGATTGGTTAGCACTCAATGTTTTAGTACTTTTCTCCTTTATGACTGCAAATTCTATATGCAACTATGATTATTCTAAGTAAAGTGTATTAATGTTGAAAAGTTTAATTGCTTGCATACAATGGCCAACCTATTGAGTTTGAAATTAATTCTATTCATAGTAACTCTTCTTTGGATGGTACGGTTTATGAATTTGTGTACCTCAGATCCTACAAGTTCTTGTACCATATATTTTTAAATTTTCTATAATTGAAATATTGGTTTACCTATACATTATTATATGTTATTTCTTTCAAATATATTGTTCTATTAGTAATTCAACTCTTTCTCAAGTATGGTCAATTTTACTATTAAGTCTTACTTATTGTGATTTGGTACAAGGGTAAGTGTGTGAATTCAGGTTGAATGGATTTATATTGAGTTTAACCTTGCTTTGATAGTATTCATTGGATTTGATGGAAGATAACTAATGGTACTTTAGTGAAGTTGTTTGGAAACTTTCTTGATCATATATAAGATTCAGTCATATAATAATGGAATTATATGACTACAACCTTATATATTTTATTGGATTATTATAATGAATAAGATTCTAATTGATTATTATAGTTTGACTATAATATAATAATTAGATGAGTGGTATGTTAATTTTTGGTGAACAAGGTAGATGATTACATTCATATAAGAATGGAGTTATATGACTGAAATCATATTACTCTTGTACTTCTTTTCATATGATTGATTAGGATCAATTGTATTTTATTTCGTTCGTATTTGTGAAACTTAAACTATCATCCAACTGATTTGAATTACTTAAAGGGGGTTTTATGTGTTAGACTTGTCCTCTGTTGGTAGGTTCATTTATGAAGTTCTAGTGGTTATGATTAAAAGATTTGTGTTCCTTCTTTATAACCTTAGAATAATTTCACTGAAAAACATTGTTCCTTTTATGAAATTATAAGATTAGAGCATGATGTTATGAAGAGTTAATTTATAAATCATGCTTAGTTCATGTGAACTAACTCATGCTAACAATTTTGCTTGACTGGACCTATGAAAAAGAATGATTGACTGTATGTAGTTTATTTATTCTGTTTGATTACAAGAAAGTTAAGTATGGGATAATTGATTATGGAATTCCTAATTGAATTCTTAATTGAAAATAGAATTACATTAGGACATTTAATCTAATTGTATTTGAAAGGAAATATTATGATCAATATTATAAACATGAGTTGATACATTATTCTTCTGGAAATTAATAAATTTATGATTCTTCTTTACCTTGGAATGCCAAGAATATCTTGTCTGAAAATGATTGTTTTTTATGAAAAGATGAATCTAGTAGTTCAGAAATGATAAGCATTTAAGGCTAGTTTAGTGGGTAACTATTCTTAACAATACATAAGTATAAGATGATAATAATTGTAAATGACTTATATGTTGGATTTTATTATTGATCGAAATTATGTCTGAATGTTATATGAATAATTAATTTTAAGAGTTAGCTAATATAGTGTTTTATATTGCATTAATGAATAAGTTAATATTAGTTGTTTACCTAAATAACTTATGAATTATAATGAAGATATGAAAGATTGAATACATACATGATATAAATGATATTAAATTGATAGGACTAGTTATCATTTATATAAGTTGTTGAATTGTGAAACTATGTAGACATGAAATGATATTAAGTCCCTTACAAGTTTTATACTGTAATGAATCCTTATGAACTTATGAATAAGGTTATATGTCCTTAAAAGGAAAGAATGGAAGCACACCTTTAAGGTTGAATAAGTTTTAAGTGATGAAACTTAATGAAATACTTACAAACTAAGTGCTTATGGTAGATGTCAATGAATGACCTAATATAAGCATGTACAATTGAATATTTTCAATTAAGCTTAAAATAAAGAAAGATTGTGTGCTGAAGATGAAATGTTGACTAACATTAATAGTTATGAAACTTGATAAAGTTATGATTCATACCTACATTATAGCAATGTGAATTTGCACAATCTCTATTAATATGAAATATAGAGACATGGTATTAATGTTTAATATAGAATGTAACTAAATTAGAAGTGATACACAATTATATTAATAAGAAACATAGGCTTAATTGATTAAGCTTAAGACAACTTGAAATATATGATTTTAAACTTAATATAAGATCGTGTTCGATCTCCACTTAAGTATATTATTGGTGAGAATTTTATAAGGTAATAAATCGATATTTTAAAATTAATTATCCTTGGATTAGCTTGAGAACTTAGGTGTAACTCATTCGAGGTTAAAGTGTCATGAGACCTAGGCTAACTTATCATGGTTTAATTAATATTTGGAAATAATAAGATACAATGTTCCAATTTAGTGACCCTTGGTAGATGTCAACTCACTACATCCAATACAAAGTATGTATCCCTATAATGATGGTAATTCACTATTTGGATATAACTTCTTAGTTGAAGTTATACTGATGTTAACCTCATCAAGAACCTGAATTGTGGCAAGGTATTACATTAAGTACAAGCCTTAGCTAAGTACGAACCGTTGCACCAAAACCTCTAGTCATTAATGAAATCCACACATGAGGATCATAACATCCCACCACACTTCCGTAGCCCGGACCCCGGGCTAGATTTGCTTACCTGTATAAGCGGGACCCCGCCCTACCCTATACGATCCCCGGGTGAACATTGCAATGTCGGCATAGCTACCCGTGCCGAGACTCAAACCTAGGTGGTCGCTCCGATACCAAATGTAATGAACCATTACACCAAAACCTGGAGGCGTTAGTGAAATCCACACATGAGGATCATAACATCCCACCACGCTTCCATAGCCAGACCCCGGGCTAGATTTGGGCCCGTATAGTAAGGACCCCGCCCTACCCTATACGAGCTTGGCTGGGTGAACACTGCAATGCATAGTGTAGCTACCCGTGCCGAGACTCAAACCTGGGTGGTCGCTCTTGGATACCAAATGTAACGAACTGTAAAGTTACACCAAAACCTCGAGGCATTAGTGATGGTCCACACATTAAGTATCATAACATTGTTAGAGTTACAAATGCAAGATTAAACCTCTTTGATACACACATAGATACCAACCTTATGATGGCTACGGGAAGGCAAGTGGTCTAGTAATGATACAAATTCATTACGGAGACACTTACTTTCCCATAGGAATCATAGGAAAACATAGAAGTATGTCTTCTTACAGGTTAATCTAGATTTGTACCTTGTACAAGACTTATAGTTGTTTACAACATTATTGATTGCTAATCCATATAATTGAATAAGTGATTAAGGTGAGATGAAAAGTTCCCAATGGCAAGTGTGTCGCCATGGAACCAAGCATGACATACATGACTCTTGAAACTTTACACAAACTAGTGTAAGCTGCTGATTACACTACCGTGATTTCACCAAGATCTAAGTTGAGAGATAATTGGTGGGATTCCTTGGCGGAACCCAGGTAGACACTTAGATATCTTCACTTAATTATCATATCCTAAAAAAGGAAGACCAATTAGGATACATTTGATGTATTTTCTTGTATAGAGCATTGAGGTAGATCGAGTAGGATCAGTATACTCTCATGCAGTTGCACATGGTTTATGACAGTTATCAGAAATGGATTACATTAAGGTTTATGTTGGATTTAAATATATGGGTATTTAAATCAGCTGCATAAAGTAAGAAAAAAATTATTTAGATGTGAAATGACAAAAAGTGGTTGTTACAAATTTTCCTCACTCGTGATTTTTTTATTTTTAATACACGAGTGAATGCAAAAGAATTATTTCCTAAAATTATCTTCAGTTTCACTATCTAATTATTTCCTAAATTTGTCTTCAGTTACACTTCCATGATTTTCTGTTACTAACTGATCTTGATAGACTTTCTTTTTTGAGACACGATTCTGTTACGATTTTCTCTTTCATTTCGAGATGAAACAATCTCATTCCTTTTGCAACACTTTCAATATCCTCAGACAAATTTATGTTCAGAAATTCAAGGAATTTTATTTTTGTAATCTTTAGATTCGATCAATATTCCATTTTTATAGTTGTCACCATGATCGTTTACTGGCTTGTCTTACATCAAAATTATTGTCTTTTTCCATACTTACATGTCATCATTTGATTGCTTGAGGATATTTCTAACCATTTGTGTGATTATCAATGTCACTTTCTCCACGTGTCACCTTGTGCTAATGTTACAGACCTGACAGTCTATTAATATTGACTCATTCTAGGGTGTTCACATCCGTCCGAAGCCATATCCCAAAATTATGCAAGAATACTTCCATGTGTCCACTCATCGCCAAGTGGTACCCTTTTCTTGTTCCACCTATCTCTATCTTCATATGACATATCTTCTATATCGAGTGTGTACCATTTGTAAAATTCTATCTATTGATAAAGTTCCACATACTTTGCATTTTTTAGGATTTTTGAATATAAAGTTGAAACTAATTAGCTGGCTCCACATAATCCGTAGGTGACAGTATTTTTAGAGTGAAGCTCAATCCAATAAAACAGATCCACATGCCTTGAGTGTTAGTATTCTTCATCAATAAAATAGTTCCACGTTGCATTGAGATTTTGGGCTTATGAGTGCAAAGCTTGAACCAATAGGAAGGCTCCATGCCTTTATAAAGTCATACAATTCTTAAACTCCACTAGCCACTGTGACACATAAACTAATAGAGCATCTCCATGTGCCTTCATGATATAATACTAGTCATAATGTGAACCATGAGCTAATCAGATAGCTCTAAGTAAATTTTTATTTTTATACTACCAGATTATGTCAGAGCTCAAAAATCGAGCCAATCAAGCGACTCCATGTAGGTTTTTCTTCACAATCTTCTAGATGGACCCGAAGCTTTTATTTAATCCTATTTTATGCATGTCACGTGTTTTTCGGGATTCATAAGTTGACTTAAGTTACCTAGTCTATAATCTACATCACCATGTGTATCATTCATCTTCGCTCATGTGTCATATCTTTCTTCTCTTATGTGTCTTATCCATCTTTGGCCACGTGACCTTGTCTTTTACTATTTCTGTTGTCACAAATTTTAACTTTTTAGAAGACCATAAATTTCTCCAGAGGGCTAAAAATTTCTCAAAATTGGGCTTGTTTGAAAGGTCTCACTAAGTTCTAAAAGATGCATAACTTCACCATCACCAAAATCTCTTGTATGATCATAAATAATCTTTTCAAATCTTAAGTGTATGTTGATTTAATTGTTTGAGCCTTGACATATACTTTGATTATCTTCTTTACTTTGAGTACAATACCTTGCTTCATTACTTGTAACATAAAACCTCATATGCCTATGCACAGGTCTAATAAAATGCTTACAAATCTTTTTAGCAGACACTACCAATAAACCTTCATGTCCCTTATAGAGCTTTATTGATCTTTAATTCACCATTCACACCTTTTTCCATCAATGTTGCTTAACATCAATGACAACACCAATGACCAGGGTTCAACAAGAATGGCTTCAGAGCCATAGACAAGAAAGAAGTGGCACTCATAGAGTTATAGATGCTAGTACAGTAATATTAAAGTTTGAATGGGATGTGAAGATGCCAATTACAACTTGATTTTTTGATGGTTTTATCAAGAATGTTGAGAAGGTGTAACATCCACTTTTGTCACTTTAGTTCTAGTGAAAAAAAAAAATCTTAATTTACACTTCATTGATTTAAATACCCATATATTTAAACCCAGCATAATCTTAATCTCTTTAACTTCATGCTTTACTAATTTAAATACCTAGTATTTAAATTCAAAAATAAATCTAAAATTGAATCCATCCGATAATTATCACAAACCTTGTGCAACTGCATGATTCGGTTAGTAATCATCTACTAATAGATTACTCTTTACGAGTGTGTATACAAAGTATATTGTTGGTTCCCTTTTTTCAAGAATTGATAATTAAGTGCTTTTTATAAGTGTCTACATAGGTAACCACCTATCAATTCCCATCCGGTATCCTGACACATTATAATTTGGTGAAATCAGGATAGTGTAATCAGCACCTCACACTATTTTTATCAAATTTTCAGAGATATGTATTTCATGCTCAATTCCGTGATGACACACTCACCATTAGGAACTTGTCATATCACCTAATCACTTTGTTCAATTATATGGATTATTTCCCATGTTTTAAGTCATTAAGTTCATAGTTATCAACTTAAGTATTCATTTAAGTCAATTCCTATTTACTATGTTCATTTAGTTTACTAATGATAAAGGATTTATGATCTAGTTTCAGTTTCGTTCAAGGCACCAGTTTGGGTCAAATTACATGGGTAAGTTTCGTAATATCATCTTAGTATTAGTAGAGGAGAGTGAGTGTCTCTTCAATGATGATCCTTTTGGGAGATACACCTTGAATGATGGCTTAATGAAGGTGGCTATAACCTCAACCCTTAAGGAATGATTAATTATAATGGAAGAAAAATAAATATAATAGATACGAAATCAAGATATTAAGGACATATTTAAAGGGGAAGAATGCCAATGATGAACCAATAACTAAACAACATTATAATGGTATGATGCCAACGCAAATGGTAAGATGATCCACTAAGGATCATGAAGCTTCTAAGATGGTATCAATTTTACACTTAGAAGGATCAAGCTATGACTCGAGAAATGAACTTGAGTTAGTGTAAGAAGATGCATTGAAAACTACGTAAGTATAACAACTTATGAAGAGGTACGGTTTCTTATTTCCATTTAAGAAAACCCTATGGGTAGGAAGGATGATAATTAATGCCTTGAACTTGAATAAATCAAGATTTTTTTTCATTCCTAACCTTAGGTAGAAATTGATACCATTGACTCGTCTAGATATGGAAGATTCGCATTGTTGTAAAAAGGGTAAATCTAATTAAGTATAAGGTTGCTTAAGAATGGTTAACTATGAACATAATAAGATGGAAGAGAATCTATATAACTGAACTAGGTGATTGACAAGTTCCTAACAATGAATGTGTCATCATAGAACTGAGCATGGCATACATGTCTTAGAAAATTTGGCCAAAGTAGTGTAAGTTGTTGATTACATTGTCCTGGAGTCACCAAAGATCTAAGTGTAGGATGTCAGATGGCATTCGATGATGGATACCTATGTAGACACTTAGAATTCAATATTTTACTATCATTAATAGATGAAAGAAACCATTATTATACTTTGTATACACACTCTTAAAGGGTAAACACACTCACAAATAGTGTTTGAGGGAGATCGAGTAGGATATGTATACTCTCATGTAGAGCTGCACACAGTTTATGACAGTTATCAGATGGATTCAATTTTAGATTTATGCTAGAATTTAAATACTGGGTATTTAAATCAGTGAAGCATGAAGTTAAAGAGATTAATATTATATTGGATTTAAATATATGGGAATTTAAATCAATGAAACATAAACTAAGATATATAAAAAAATCCCTAGGATTGAAGTGACAAAATTTGTTGTTACAGAAGGGTTTTATTGGTGGCTTTGGCTTGGCCATTAGCCTAAGGATAATAAGGAGAAGAGAATCTAAGCTTGATGTTGAAAGAGTCACAAAGCTTCTTAAGGTATTTTTTCAAGTACTTTCCATTGTTCGTGATGATTTTATGGGGAATGCCAAAATGGCAGATGATGTGTTTATAAACGAAGTTGACAATTTTATTAGCTTTTGTGGATGTGAGTGGAATGGCTTCCACCCATTCGGTGAGGTATTCAGTAGTATTGATGATGGAATGATGATGCTAAGAAGATCATGGATTGATGAGACTAATGAGGTTGAGGCCCCATTTTGAGAAAGGTCAAAGATCTTGGGTTGGCTATAATGCATGGATGGGGATGCAAATAAGATTATAATGTTTTTGTCATTTAATACACTTTTTAACATATTCACAACAATCGTTATTGAGATTGGGAAAGTAATAGCCCAAGAGAATAATGTGTTTGGTGACATCCAAACCGCTAAAGTGTCCAACATAGATATCGTCATGGACTTCTTGGATGGTGCGGTTAGATTAATGTGGTTTAAGGCAACGTAGAAAAATTCCATCGAAGCCACATTTGTAGAGGATTTTGCCAAGGATAACATAGTGGTTAGCATGTTGAAAAAATGATCTCCTACCCTTTTTAGATAGTTTGGAGGGAATTTTGGATACAGATAGATAGTCGAAGATATGTGAGTACCAAATATCAAATTGATTGGTGTCAATGTGATTAACATGGGGGAGCTCATGGGTATGGGATGACTGATCAAGATGATGGACAATAACAGAGAGCTTAGATCATCTGGTTGCCCATGGTATGAGAAACGTGAGAGAAGCCATAGTTTCTGTAAAATGATTAGATAAACAAGGAACATATTGGATGGTGTACTAATCAAAGGCCTCAAGAAAAATGTCGATGACATCCTTGTATTTTTTAAGAAATTTATTTTTTCACTGATAAGTTATTTTGACTTGATTTATCATGAACTAAGAATCACCATAGATGTTGAGGATTTGAATGCCAAATATGATAGCATTCTTGAGGCTCGAGATGAGGTCTTCATACTCATCATGTTTTTAGTGAATTCAAAGTCAATTTTATAAGTGATGGGGATAGGGTTATCCCAAGGAGGAATGATGATAATAATAGTGCCTCCCCCTTACTGACACTTAGATCCATCAACGAAAAGTCTCATTTTGAGGGGAGAGAATTTGTGATTGATAGTGTGCATGGATTTATTTGGAAATTGTTTGTGAGGAAGATGATTGTTAAGAAGAGGGGGTTTGGCAATCTGGTTAGTGATGGCTTGGCCCTTGATATATTTTTGAGAGATGAACTCCAAGTCAAACTCGATCATGAGCATGAACCATCTAGTAATGTGATAATTATGATAAGGCTTGGAGTGCATGGTTTTGAGAAGATTGCAGCTAGTGATGACAAAGGTTTTATGAATGAGGAGATAATGATGGATTTTAGAAGTGACAAATAAAATATTGTAACACATCTTTTCATCTTCAGTGTAGTGGGTTTCATAATCATGGAGATTGTGACTAGCATAATAGATGAATTTTTCCCTTCCTTTCTCATCACAATGTGTCAACATGGCACCTAGAGCATGATCATAGGTAGAGATGTAGAGGTAGAAAGGCTCCCCATCGCATGGAGGTGTGAGAATAGGTGGAGATAGAAGATATTACTTGAGATCATCGAAGGCCTTGTGAAAATTGGCATCCCAATTGAATTAGGTGTCTTTGTGAAGGATATGATGAAAATGTTGACAGCAGTCAGAAAGCTGCAAGATGAAATAGTGGACTAATTGAATTCAGACCCTAAAGAATGTGAAGTTTCTTAAGGTTTGAAGGAGGAGGAATCTTAAGGATGTCTTTGATTTATTTTGGGGTCAACTTCAATACCCCTGATATGAAATGATGAAGCCAAGGATTTTCTAGTCAAAACTCTGAACACACACTTGGTAGGATTAAGATGAGGGAAGAATTGAATAAGACATGCAAAGAGGATTTACAAAGACGTAAATATGGTCCTTTCATTACTTGGACTTACCCAAGAGGTTGTCAATGTAATCCTCTACGGTTTTATGGATAAGGTCATGGAAGATGTAGGTCACTTGGCATGATAAGATAGGTAGATCCTATAATTTGCAAACCAAAGGGCATGACATGATAGCAGAAGGTTACCCAAGGGGTGATAAAATAAGTATTATTTTGGTCTTTTGGTGCGATGAGAATATGATTATAACCAAAAAGACCATCCATAAGAGAGAGCATCTCATGGTTGGCTATTAAGTTGACTAGCTGATTGATGTTGGGAAGGGTAAAGTCATCCTTAAGGAAAGTCAAAATTTAAATATCCGAAAGTCTATATAGATTTGGATCTTTCTAGAGGATTTCACAATGGGTATGATGTTCAAAACCCATTACGGATATTCGATGGGTTGGATGAAGTTAGCATAGAAAAGACATTGCAACTCCTCTTCGAAAAGGAGGGAAACATGAGGATGCATGCAGAAACACTTCTGCTTAACTGGACTTAGCATCGGAAATGGTGACAGATGTTATGGACAATGATGGATGGGATTGAGGCCTGGAATGTCAGAGTACGATAAATGTGAATGCCTAGTTACGTTTGGAAATAAATACGATAAGGCCTCAAGATATTTTAGGTCAAGATATTGGCCAATTTTAAGGATGTGAGGCTCGTGTGGAGTCCTAACATTGATTTCGATAGTGGGTTAATTTAGGAGGGTGGATGTCTCAAGAGGTAATTCCTTATGAATATGAGAATCATCTTCCCCCATGTATGAAAGGATGGATTCTTCATCAATGCATTGGATAATATCAATGGTATGGGAATCCTCATCTACCATGTCAGGGAGATTGAGAGGAATGGACCTAGTTTCACCCCTAGTCATGTAATTGACTGGTCATATGGTGATGGTGGGGACTAAAAAAAGTTAGAATGAAGGGACACAGTGTCATCCATGTATATGGTGTCATCAGATGGAGAAGGAGTGGATGATGAATCAATGTGCATGGGAGATGCAAAATAATGCCTCGCGAGGGTATCGGTGGGTTGTTCCTTGAAACATAGTCTAAATTTTTTATGAGGCTCACGGGATTGGTTAATGATAAGATCATGTATACCATGTTCATAATGTCCTAAACCAAATCCCTTCCACGTGCAGAAGTGGAGGTATGTATAGGATAAGGATTTGTTATAGAGGAAATCAAAGTCATTTGTGTAAGGTTTGGCATGAGGTTAATTTTCAATAGAAGAGGAAGGGTGATCAATGCTGCCATAAATGAGGTTAGTTTTGAGATGAGGTAGAACAAAGGAAGTGATATACCTAACATGTGATTGAGACATGGGTGTTTTATTGAGTCTAGCATGTTGATTGAGGGAGGGAAGAGAATTAAGTATGAGGAGTCGATACTCCCCCAAAGATAGGCATTGCATCATATTGTTAAGGGGTTCATCATTAGGTAGCTTAGATAAGAGCTCAAAAGAACTGGTGGATGCTTTAGAGGATGAAGCTTGTTTTGGTATGAGCACGTCATTTTTTTGATAAGTCATATGACATGATTTGAAGGGAGGAAGGTTGGTAAGAAAGGTGTGGATATTCCCCTCATGTTCATATTTGATGCAATGGTGGAGGGTGGAAGGGACACATCGAATGGCATGAATCCATGGGCACCCAAGCAAGACATTCTATTTAAACTCCCTTTCAAAAATATAGAAGACTTCTTGATGGAGGTTGTCATCAATGTGGATGTGAAGGATAATTATGCCCAAAGCAGGGGCCAAAGCATCGTTGAAGTTACGTAGAACCACATGTGATTTGGAAATGATAGATTTGGGAACTTTGATATGATAAAAGGTTCAACATTAAATGATGTTAATGTTGGCACTATTGTCTATCATAGAGTGGTGGATAAATATTTCATTGATGCAGATAGTGATGAAGAGGGGAAGATCGTGATCTTTGGGTAAGATGTCTGGAATTTCTGAATCATCAAATGAAATGGTGGAAAAAGTGGTGAGAGCCCCAACAAGGGCCACAAAGGGATGATATTCTACAGAAGATATAGGGATTTGTTCTAAGGCCTCAATGAGGGCTTGTTTATGATTGGAAATTTTGTGGATAAGATCATAAAGATACATATTAATAGGAGATTGGTGGAGCTACCTTGTGACACTCTTCTCAATGGTGGTTGGTTTTTGGGTTGGTGGCATGGATAAGATAGACACTTTAGCCTTGGATGAAGAAGGGGATGGAGCGGTCTCATTAGAGGGAGCATCAATGAATACCTTTGATTTGGATTATGTGGATCGTTGAGACTTTTGAGGATGAGAATGGATGGTGATATGGAAAGCATCAATGTAAAGGAGAGGACAATCCTTATAAGAGGTAAAGGTGGGAAGAAGGATAGCAATAAAGGACGTGGATGAGGAAGAGGCCTTGGATGTTATAGACTTGGCTGGAAGATGGGGCTTGGATTTGGATTAAATGGTAGAAGGGAGAGGGTGATCTTATTCGATGATAAGATCATCTTCTTTGATAAAGTTTTTAATGAGGGTGCATAGAGCCCTACAGTGTTTGGTGTCATGTCTAGTGGCATGGTGGTAGGTGAAAATAATGTTAGGTTCAAACCTTGTGGGTTTTGATCTACATGGATCGAAGGGATTGATGCAGGGAAGGGTGATTATTGATTCTTGGAGAAGATGTTGAAAGATTTTAGTATAAGAAAATGGAAATTTTGAAATTTTTCAAAAGTGTTACTTTGCGTGGTTTATCACCCTCATGACGACTGTCTCATTTTTTTGATTGTTTGGGTCTTCGTTTTGTCCTTTTTGGGAAGAGAACTCCTCCCACAAGACTTTAAATTGCATTAAAATACATTAAAATTAATTAATTAATATTTAATTAATTAATTGCTCCTTGTTTGATAAAATTAATTTTTAAATAACTTGAGAGTATTTAATTAAATAAATATGAATTAACAGTTTATTCGACAAATTTTAATTGCCGGGGAAGTAAGCTTATGCTTCCAACTGCCGGGAATGCCAATTTGGCTTCCCGAACCCGGATTTCCCCTTTCCTGGCAATCTTCTTTTTTTCCCGCTTGTGGGATTTTTCCACCAATTGCCAAATCATGGATTGGCTAACAGGCGGGAAATCTCCCAGTTTCCCACATGGGGAAATTGAATGGGGATTGCCAGCCCACTTTGCCATTCCCATTGGCAATTGGCGTTGCTTTCCCCATTTCCCCCTGGCACTTAAGTCCACTACCTGGGAAGAGAGGAAGTTGGATTAATCCTCATAACTTCCTCCGTCAAACTCGTTGGAAAGAGTCGTGCGAAGCTTTCGATTGCTTCTTATTTCTTCTAAAGGACATAATATTTTGTCACATCCCACAATATCACCATAAGAAATCAAACAAGGAAACAGTTTTCCCAACGCCATTGTGAAGGAAGAACACCAAGTTTCCACCATGCAAGGAGAGTTCAATGAAAAATAAAAAAAGACCTTGCCACTCAAGGGAACAATTTCCAAAAGAAAAGTCCATGCATTTCAACAAACCACGCATTGCCTTGGGGGAGACAAAAAACATACCAAATCAAGTTTAAGATAAGGAAAGTAGGCCATAGAGAAGCCAGTGATTTCCCACGAACTGAGGTAAAAAGAAGACAACAAGCTTAACAAAAAAGAGAGCTTTCCACACATAGACCATGTGGAGAGATAAAAATCTCCCATATTTTAAAAAGAGAGTTGTATATAAATAAAAAAAAAAATTCCACATTAAGTGGTTGATAGTCTCCATTGAGTTTCTCACGCAGGTTTCACACGAGGAACAAGAACAATGTCACATAAGAGAAAAAGAAAGAGTTTCCACGCACAATTGGAGAGGAATCCACGCATTAAAGAAAGGAAAAAGAAATCCACAAAATTTAAAAGGTTGTGCCACCAAACACTGAGAAGGAGGAAAGAATTTCAATCCAAAATAGGAAAGAAAACAATTTCCACGCATTTTAAAGCAAAAAGATTCCAAACAAGAACAAAAATTTCCCACGCATTGGTAGGAGGAAAGACCACAATACAAAGTCTTTTTTGTTGTCTTGCGCAAGAGCCCATGCATTGGTCAAAAGGAAAGCTCCAAATTAATATGACTCTCCAAAAAATTCTCCACATTCTCCAAGCCAACCCACACGTGAGTCAAGCAGCATTGAAGGAACAGTTCACAAAATCAGAAGCAAAAGGATTTCTTGCACATGGATGATCCAAGGAAAAGGAATCACCATAATTTTTGCATTCAAAAGTCTTTAAATCTCCATGCAAGAGGAATCAAGCTCCCATGCAAGGAAGAGAAAAGAAGCTTCCACGCATTTGTCATAGTCAACAGCCAAAGAAAATAATAAATTTTGCAAAGAAGAACATTAAATAGTTTCCTATTTTGCCACAAGTAATCGTGCACGTTCTCAGGAGGATTCATGCAGATGAAGAATTAAAAATCAAATATTGGGGATATTAAAATCAGGTGATTTTGTTTATTTTAAATTAAAAATAAATAAACAATCATCACTAGAATCAAAAATTGTAACCAGGATCAAGTTGTCATTATTATTATTATTTTAAAATAATAATAATATTATAAAATGAGTCATATTTTTCTTGCATTGAAATGGAGTTTCGGAGACTGAGACCCGACCCCATTTGCATTGTTTTACGTGCCTGAGTCATTTTTCTGTGAAATTCATAATGGCCGAAAAATCTAACAAATCTGTAGGGAGATCGAGGAAGCTAGTGGAGAAATCAAACAAGTCCACCCTGAAGTATGAATTTTAAGGAATTATCCCTCCCAGTTCCGTTAAGTCAACATATGACAACATCACTGATACAAATCTGGGTCACATCAATGTGCAACAATTTTGTGAAGTGGGTGAAAACTGAAGGCAAAACCATTTCTCAGATAGACTTTACCATAGTGGTCTACCCAAGCAGCAGCATTTCCTGTCTCAGTGCAATGTCCAGAATTGGTTATTGCTTGTGGAGCATTATGATCCTGAGAGATGAGGAATTGTTAAAGATAATCACAAGCCTTTCCTCTTAATCACACCAAAGCACATTGAGGAATTGCTCGGCATACCTGAATTTCCTAAGAATGTGGATATCACTCGCCAGTCAGCACAAGAATTTTGGGATGAAGAACCCATGAGATGGAGCAAGATGGTTAATAACAATTGGTTAGTGACCAAGAGGCCTCGAATTGACCAGGCTTCCCAAAGAACTGTACCGCATTGAGTTCGTGGAAGAAATTGGAGACATGATTACTCTCCTAAGTTGAGTTTTTGGTCTACCTTCTGCTAGGATTTTCCACCCATGGATGTATCAGTTTATCTATATCATCCTAGCCAAGAAAGAGTTTGTGGATTAGGCCAACATCATCAGTAACACCCTTCACAAACAATTGATAGAAGTTAAGATGACTGGATGCTTCTACATGACATCATATCTGACTTATGCGGTAGAAAGAAGAAAGCTATTTTCGGGACTTGAAACAAGAGGAGTCATGGGGCCTTCAAACAATGTTTTCCATTATTACCCTCAACTCAGTTTCAAAAATAGTTCTCACCATTTTAGAAGAGTCAATGATGCATTCACCTTCCACGTGATCCGGAACCTGAATCAGAATACTGAGGAAAGGTTTTCTAAAGAAGCCATGAGTGTCATTTCCCAATGGGGAACCTGGTTTATTCAATTTTCATCTTTTTCCTACATTCACATGAGTGGCTTTGCTGGTACCCCGTGGAAACTTCCTAAGTACATCAGTGACATGGGCATTAATAGAGTTGGCAGTGAGAATTATTCCAAGTTCATCTACCCACATTGTTAATAGTGCTCACAAGCTAGTAGTAAATGATCCTCAGCCATGCTTCAAACAAGCATCCACTCAGGTGTAGGCAATTCAAATATCAAACACTTCAGAGCATGTATTTCTTGAAGGGATTTCCCAAAATCTCCTGAATAATCAAGGAAGTGGATATTGAGGTTGTTTCTCCTCAAAAGGTCATAGGTAGGATTCAAGTAGGATCTCATGATGTCGAGAATAATGAGAATATTGATTCGAGCTCTAGGATTTTGAATATGATGAAATAGTGCATAATACTCCTTCCTGGGTTGATTCCAAAGTAAGAAAAGGAAGAGAGTTGTCAAGAAAATTGACATTGATTTTGATGCCCTTTTCAAACTTTCGAATGATGACATTCATAAGAAGCCTAAGGTGCTTTCTCGAATAATGCTGGATAATGATGGAAACAAATTTGCAGACCTTGCCATTCCACATGTTGATAAGGAGCGTGATGCTATGACACCTTGATGATTATGAAGTTTCCAGACTTGGACTTGGAAGATCTACATTAGAAAGTGACATGGCGATGGCTCGAGATTCAATTGATATCGTGCTAAAGAGACTTGAGAAATACAAGTCTCAAAACTCTCAGCTCAAGGCCGAAAAGAATCAATTGGTGGAATATGTTCAACATTTGATAAATCCCATATCATCCACTTTCCCAGTACCTGATGCAGTGGCTGCCCCAGATGAAGAAACTCTCAATTTGTCAAAAGAAATAAACACATTGGGCCATGTCACTAAAACTTGGCTTTCAGAGATTCTCATTTTAGGCCAAGGGACGATCAAGACTGTTGTTAAGCTTCATGAAGATGTCAGTGTGTATCTTGATCCAATTCTTTATTTCAAAGAAACTTTTGTTTCTACTATATCAAATTTGGATGAGATATTTCCCAATTTACAGGAGATGACAAGTATGGAATCTTCAGTTTTAGCCATTGAAGGAATTCTCAAAATTGAACATCGAGGGACACGTTTTCTTTGGTGTCTGCATCTCAAATCAAGGAAGATGCTTCTCGAGGATTCTATGATCCATTATGAAAGCATGTGCAATGAAGCCTTCACTTCACTCTCCTTGATTCAAGAATTCATGGCTGAGATTCCTTGTAACCTCGTAAATGAGCATAATCAAAGGTGTTCATCAGAGCAGGTGGAAGATAAATTTTCACAATTGTTTAAGGACATGTACACTCCCGCCAACAATTTCTCGTTAGTTTCAATGGAGGGGTGCATCAAATTAAATAACTTATTTGATAAAGCTCAATCCAAAATTGTTAATTTAAATGATATGCCAAGTAGAATTCTTGAATTGCAGGTATTTTGTGAGGCTATTCTTCGACCAAGTGAACCTCCAGAAGTAGAAAAGATGTTTGAAACTTTGGGAAGGTTTAGATCCTTTCAACTGGCAAAAGTGGCAGATCCTAATTTCACCGGCGGTTTAGGGAGTTGATTTTCTTGGTATCTAACGAAGTGGGAGAGTCCATTTCTCATACGCTTGAGATAGGCGGACCCCATTTCAATGGATAAGGCACTGGTTATTATTGTATATTTTAAAAGGTGTTGTTATTTGTTTTTGGGAAACTATGGATATTTTAAGTAATTTCTATTTTTGGGTTGTCTTTAATAAAGTTGTTGAAAAAGTCAAAGGTCACTTAAGTGCCTTATTTAATGATCATGTAAAACCCTAACTACTTTGTAACCAACTTTTGGGTTATAAAAGGAAGTGAGGGGCTCATTTGTAAAGGGTGACTTTGAGAGAGGAGAAGAAAATACTTTTGTGCAAGCTTTGTTTCAGGAAGAAACTTTGTGTTCTTTTGTGAAAACATTTTGGAGTTAATGAAATACGAACTTTGTGTCTCATTCATTGTCTCTTGTAACATTTGATGTTCTTATGTTCATTAGATGTTAGGTGTTTGAATCTTGCATGCAAATATTATCTTTGATCTTATTGTCAACGTTATTAATCAGTTGTTCTAGTTCACAGTGATCAAGCTCTGATTATCTACTTGCTCATGTGTGTTCCCTTTTACACGTTCTTGTTTGGCTAACTCAAACTCCATTTTATTTGTGTTAGTTATTCATCTTTCCTCTTCATGCAATATTAGGCTCTGTTTTTACCTAACTCTTGCATGTTCTTTCAGTTCATTCCATTCCACTCCTTTCCTTCATTCCATTCCATCTCCCTCATTCACTTTTCTTTCCATTGATGTTCCAAAACACCCCCCACATACAATTTTGAATGTACAGATGTAAATACAGTTTTGGTTTTCAATAAAGGTAGCCTCACCTTCATTGAGGAGGGACTTCGTTCCCACACTGTTGCATGTCATTTGCATGCGTGCAAATCCATATGCTAACAGTTTTTGGTGACTCTACTGGGGATTCAGGAATCGTTAACCAGTGCTTGGTTAAATCTTTATGACTATCCCCTCTGCACAAGCTCCAGTTCTTCAACCAAACCTTGTGCCCGATGAAGATTTCCAAGGAGACATTGCTGCCAACCTTTGAACAGTAGCTTGGGAAAACCATGAAAGCTTGCAGCAATTTGTGGCTGTTGATAGAGCCATTGACAGAGAAATCTACATCGAAGACCTTAGAAGAAGAGCACCCGCACTTGTGGCCAGAAGACCTCCTGGACACGTGTTGATCATTGTTCACCGACGCGGTCCTCTTCCACCAAGGTAATAAGTTGTATGACTATTACAGGTAACCCACCTATCTTGCAACCAAATCTTGTTTTTACAGATACTCAAGAAGACATATCATCAGATTTGAGGCAAGCTATTTGGGAAAAGTGCACGAGTAACTATCATTTTCATCTCACCGCATCAGTACTAGATAACGAAGAAGAGAAAGCCGTGAGAGTTGCTAGAGTTATTCAGGTGCAAATAGCTCAAGAAAGAGAGTGAAGAGAAAAGGCTAGAGCTGATCAGAACATGCCAGTGATCCCTTCACAATAAAGATTTCAAACTGGAAGGAAAGAGGTTTACATGAGGAGAAAAAGCTAAAGGTCGATCTGATCCTATTTTTGACTTTCAAGGAAAATTTGGTTTCAAGTTATCTCCTCCAAAGAAGAACACACCTCGTAGATCTGCAAGCCTTGCATCAAGTCCTGAAAGAGCAAGCAAGGAAGGAATCACTACCAGTCAAGCACTTGTCCTTGCTCGCGTTGTTTTACCTTCGCATACCACCTTTCCCAAAATGGCAGTCAATGTACCATGGGGAAATGCCATAGGCCCATTGGCCTTACCTGCTCGACATGAACTCCCACGAGGATCAAGAAAGATTCTTCCCAAGTTCGATGGAGATGGGAAGACATCACCAGATGACCATATTTCTACCTTTTTTGCTGCATGTGTTGTTTTTTCAGTAGAATATGAAGATGTTGCTATTCACCTCTTCGTCGAAACATTGCATGATGTTGCTGCAGATTGGTTTCATCATCTGCCCAATGGATGTATCACAAATTGGAATGATATGAAAACTAAGTTTGAAAATCGATTCAAGATGGCAGAAGATGAACATGCTCTTCTTGCCCAACTATCTCAGGTGAAGAAAGAGCCAACAGAACCCATGAGGAATTTCGTGGCTAAATTCAACAAAATGGTGAACAAAGTTCCTGCTGGGATTCGTCCAAACCTTGATGGACAAAAATGTTTCTTTATTAATGCACAACAACCAGAAGTGTGCTATCAGCTGAGAAGGGCTAGAGTGGCTACTTTGGAACTTGCTCAATCCTTGGCCATAGAAATTGAAGATGACTTAATCATGGTAGGAAAATTCAAGAAAAAATCCCTCAAAAGAAAGAGTCAAGAAACCCCCAATGCTTCAGAAGCTATACTCACTAAGTTGGCTAATGATGTGCTAGCTTTGAAAAAGCAAGTTGCTCAAAGTAGTAAACCTGCTCCTTACAAAGACATCCCAAGAAAAGGATACGTTCCCAACAAAGCCAGGATTGCAGGTGCTCCAACGAGGCTTGCTATTGAAGCAGCTCCCGCAACTAATTCAAAATGTGATGTCATTGAAGAAAGTGATGATGAGATTGAAGTCGTCGAGGTTGATGAGGAAGAGCCGGATTCTGAGACATCTGAACCTGAAGTTGAAGATCCTGAGGGGGAAAGTAATAATCATTTCTTTGAGTACCATTCAGATGAAGAAGATGAATACGAAGAAATTATAGAAGATATGAATAGTCAATCCTTCGTTGTCTTCACACGCTCTCAGAAAAAGGAGCAGGATACCACTAAGGTGGGAGATAAAGAGGTTTCCAAGGAAACTCCCAAAGAATCCAAGACAAATGAGGCTCCTAAAGAGTCCAAGGTGACTGAGGTTTCAAAGGTCAAAACTATCTTAAAGAAAGGAGGGCCTTTGTTAGATCAATCAGTTGATAAATCAGCTACAAATAAAGATTCTTCTTCTACATCAGTATCAACCAAGCTCAAAGCAAAGGTCAAAAGTGTGCCATCATCAAGTTTGAAATAACTAGTATCTGAGACATCAAGTATGGTTACTTTGCCTAAATTTGATATCATTGATCATATCAATAAAACAAAAATTTCCATGTCACAGGCAGAGTACTTGAAGTCCAATAAGGATCAACTCGAGAAATTGGTCCAGTTTATCAAAGGTGACTCTACTGTTCATTCCTCCAAAGGAATTCTGAAAACTCCCAAAGATGGGAAAACTCAAAATATTGTGGCGGCCACTACACCTTCAAATGAAAAGATTGAACCTTTCTTTGTGTCCTTTCTGATCAACGGATGCAAATTAAGTAATTGCATTATAGACTCTGGAGCCTCGGATAATGTGATGCCAGAAAAAGTAGCACATGCTCTTGGTTTGACTTGTACAAGAACATTCAGATCATGTTACTCCATGGAAACCAAGCAAGTTCCTCTGATCGGGAAGATTAAAGATGCCCAAATGGTTTTAGCCCAATTCCCTCAAAAGCGAGTTAAGGTAACTATTTTAGTTGCTGATATTCCCGCCTCGTATGGAATGTTGTTGAGCAGGAAATTTTGCAGAGATTTGGGTGGTGAGATTCAAATGGATTGGTCTCACGCCATGATCCCTATCAATGGAGAAATGAAAAAGCTTATGCCAGAAGCTCAGGAAAAGTTCACGGTAACTAAAACTAAAGATCCTCATGCACAGATCCTTTTCCAAGGCTCAAGTATGGGTAATTATATGATGACTGCAGAAATTCATACCCCTGAGATCACTTGCCAAGATTCCAATGAGATCTGGACTCTTGAGTTTGATGGAAGTTGTTGCTCGATGGGTTCTGGTGCAGGAGTGGTGCTCATATCTCCAAATGGTAAAATATTTCCTTTTTCCTACAAACTTGAATTTTCAAATACTAATAACACTGCAGAGTATGAGGCATTAATCCTTGGCCTTCAAGCTGCAGAGGAGAAAGGGATCAAAAATTTGGAAGTCTTTGGAGATGCGGAATTGATCGTGAAACAGGTAAGAAATCAGTTCCAAGTAAAGAATGATCATTTGAGACACTACAGAAATAAAGTGTGGGATGCAATAGAAGTCTTCGATGCTTTTTCCATAAAATTTGTCCCTCGTGAAAAGAATGACAAAGCAGATTCTCTAGCAGTCTCAACTTCATTAATGATTCCTCATTCAGAATTTGATTAAGTCAAATACACCATTGAAATGGTTTTTAGGCCAAGTGTTCCTGACAATGCAGAAAATTGGCAAGTATTTAATGATGATCAACAAATTATTGCCTTCTTGGAAAAGAGGGATAATTTTGAACAATTGTACTTTGAAGGAAGTGATTCTGCATTTCGTGAATCAACTACCTCACCCATTCAGGAAGGAGTTGAGAATGAAGATCCTGGTGATGGCATCATTCAACTCAAAGGAAATAAAATTCCCAAAGGATTGGTTTCACTTGAAGAACTTTTTGACAAACATGACAGGTTTATCAAAGAGAAAGAGTAGGTAGGACCTACGAATTCTACTGACTATGAGCAAGTTAACATCGGTACCAAGGATAAACCTCACCTGATCAATATTGGTAAGTGTTGCTCACCTGAGGAGTGCAGGAAATTCATAAGCCTCCTTACCAAATATTCTGACGTTTTGGCTTATTCATATGAAGAATTGAAGTCTTTCCAACCCAGGGAAATGGAGCATGCCATACCCTTGAAGCCTGGTGCAGTTCCATTCAGGAAAAAGCAAAGACAATATAATCCCAAGATTGCAGGGACAATATTTCATGAAGTTCAAAAGATGCTAGATGCACGAATAGTGTTTCCTATTCGACATTCGACCTGGATAGCTAATATTGTACCGGTTCACAAGAAAAATGGAGAAATTAGGATTTGCGTGGATTTCTGCAATCTTAATCAGGCTTCCTTGAAGGATAACTACCCACTGCCAGTCATGGACCATATTCTGCAGGCAGTAACTGGATCAGAAATGCTATCTATGCTAGATGGTTTCTCTGGCTATAATCAGATTGAAGTGGCTAGAGAAGATCAACATAAAACTGCGTTCACTACCCCTTGGGGTTCGTTTGTGTATAGAAGAATGCCTTTTGGTTTGATCAATGTCGGCACAACTTTTCAAAGGGCTATGGATATGGCATTTGCAGATTATAAAGACAAGATCATTGTGATATACCTAGATGACTTGACAGTGTTCTCAAAGAAACAAGAAGATCACCTAAGAGATTTAGAGAAAATATTGCAAAGGTGCAGACTTCATAAGATTTCTCTAAATCCAAAAAAGTCTGTGTTTGGAGTTACAGAAGGGAAACTCCTAGGTCATATTGTTTCTAAGGAAGGAACTAAGATCGATCCTGAATGCGTTCAAGCTATCAAGAATCTTTCCTTGCCTACAAGTAAGCCTGGAGTCCACTCATTCTTTGGGAAGGTGAACTTTTTGAGAAGGTTTGTGCCAGATTTTGCCGAGCTGACTAAAGAAATCACTGATATGATGAAAGGAAAAGAATCCTTCAAATGGTCAAAGGAAGGTAGAGAGGCATTTGAGAAAATCAATGGTGTTATTACAAAAGCTCCTACATTGGTGTGTCCTGATTTTAAAAAGGATTTCATAATTTATTGTTATGCTTCACCACACACAATCTCTGCCATTTTAACTCAACACAATCAAGAGGGGATCAAATCTCCTATTGCATTCATGAGTTCTTGGATTCAAGAAACATGAACTTAATTACACTCCTCTTGAGAGACATGCGTACGCGGTGGTGAGAGCCCTGAAACACTTCAGGTACTATGTGTTGAATTCTCACACCAAAGTCTTAGTTCCAGACACCGCAGTTAAATCAATGTTGACACAACAAGAACCAGGATCTAAAAGAGGTAATTGGGTCTCCAAGATCCAAGAATATGATTTGGATATCAAGCCTACCAAGTTGGTTCGAGGAAGAGGACTCTGCCAACTCATTGCAGAGAATGAACCACGAGATAACTCTGAAGAAGAACCAGTTGAAGAAAATTTACCATTGGTAGTTTTTGTCAGTACCACAGATGAATGGTATTCTGATATTGCCTACTTCCTCACATATGGTGAGTGTCCAGAGAATCTGACAGCTAAGGAGAAATGAGCTATCAAACTAAGAGCTGTCAGGTACGTCATTTGGGACAACACGTTGTTCAAGAAAGGAATTGATGGACATGTTCCTCAGATGTGTTGATAAAGAGCAACAACCTAGGTTGTTGGAATATTTTCATAGTCATGCTTGCGGTGGTCATTTCTCTGACCCAGTAACAGCTCATAAAATTCTGCGAGCACATTATTACTGGCCCACTATGTTTTCTGATGCTCAGAAATGGGTGACAAAATGTGAAGCTTGTCAACAATTTGTTGGAAGACCAAAGTTGGCAGCTTTGCCTTTGAAGCCAGTTGTCATTGAAGAACCCTTTCAACAATGGGGTTTAGATTTCATCAGGGTTTTGAATCCTAATTCTAGTGCTGGTCATACTCACGTGCTCACCGCAACTGACTACTTTACAAAGTGGGTAGAAGCTATACCAGTGAAACAAACATCTACTGCGGTAATCTGTGACTTCATCAAAGAAAATATATTGGTTCGTTATGGAATTCCACACAAGATTGTGACGGACAATGCCTCAAATTTTTCTTCTGCAGAGATGATAGGTTTTTGTTATGGGTATGGGATATCTTTGTCTCATTCATCAGATTACTACCCTCAGGGAAATGGTTAGGCTGAATCCAGTAACAAAAACATCATTACTATTGTGCGCAAGTTAGTCGAAGAAAATCAAAGAACTTGGCACAAAAAGTTATATGATGCATTGTGGGCTGACCGCATAACTCCCAAAAGGGCAATCAGGATGTCTCCATTTCAACTTTTGTATGGAACCGATGCTCAAATTCCCATCACACTGGAGTTACCAGCATTAAAATTAGCTCAGGCAGTTGATGATGAATGCTTCACCAATGCATTAGATAAAAGGATCATGTTCCTAAGCAAGCTTGAGGAACAAAGAAGTCAAGTGGAAAACAGGATTGAGGAACATCAATCCAAGGTAAAGAAATTGTTTGACAGGAAAACTAGGGAGAGACAATTTCAAATCAATGACTTAGTTCTTCTCTGGGACAAAAGACGTGAACCGAAAGGAAAGCATGGGAAGTTTGACTCACTGTGGCTAGGCCCTTTCAAAATAAGACATTTCTGTGGAGATAACACCTATTACTTGGCATATCCTGATGGAACTCATTTTCCTTTTCCCTACAGTGGGCAATATCTCAAGCACTATCAAAATTGAAAATTGGTTTTTCCTCGTATGTACATAGGTAATTAGGATTCTGGTTTGTTTGTTTCCTTGTTTTTCTGTCTCCTCTCTTGTGTCACCCCATTTTTGTGCCCCATCATTTTGAGATCATGTTCATGAATATTTTGGTCTGGGTCCGTTGCTTGCGTCCATGAAGTCCTTGTCCCCAATTAGAGCCAGCTGTTATCAGCCAATTTTGACTTCGCAAAATTAATTAAAAATAAATAAAAAATGGAAATTTTGAAATTTTTCAAAAGTGTTACTTTGCGTGGTTCATCACTCTCATCACGATCGTCTCATTTTTGTGATCGTTTTGGTCTTCGTTTCATCCTTTTCGGGTGAGAACTCCTCCCGCCAGGCTTTAAATGCTTAAAATACATTAAAATTAATTAATTAATATTTAATTAATTAATTCTTTGTTTGATAAAATTAATTTTTAATAACTTTGGAGTATTTAATTAAATAAATATTAATTAAAAGTCATTCGATTTTTTTTTTTTTTATTGCCGGGGAAGTAAGCTTATGCTTCCAACTGCCGGGAATGCCAAATTGGCTTCCCGAACCCGGATTTCCCCTTTCCTGGCAATTTTATTTTAATTTCCCGCTTATGGGATTTTCTCCACCAATTGCCAAATCATGGATTGGAAAACGGGCAAGAAATATCCCAATTTCCCACATGGGGAAATTGAACAGAGATTGTCAACCCACTTTGATATTCCCATTGGTAATTGGCCGTTGCTTTCCCCATTTCCCCCTGGCAATTAATTCCACTACCCGGGAAGAGGGGAAGTTGGATTAATCCTCATAAATTCCTCTGTCGAAATCATTGGAAAGAGTCATGTGAAGCTTTCAAATTGCTTCTTATTTCTTTTGAAGGACATAATATTTTATCACATCCCACAATACTGCGAACATTGCCATTGTGAAAAATAAAGAAATGAATACAATTTTCCCAAGGCCATTGTCAAAGGAAATATATTCAGTTTCCATGCAAAATTGAGGAAAATCCAAAACCAAAGACCATGCATTTCAAGGGAAAATCCAAACATTTTTTTTCCAAAAAAAACAAAGGAATTAGCAAGTTTGTTTGGTTTTAGGAAAAGGAATTTCAAAACACAAATCCTCCACGCATGCAGTTAAAAAGAAGCCCACACAATTGGAGATTAAGACAAAAAAAAAGAATAAAGCTTTCCACGCATGGGGAGAAAAGAATAAAAAAACAAAAAAAGCACAATTCCATGTGCCAAGAAAGGAAAGCTCTCCACAAGCAAGGAAAGAAATAGAAAACATTGAAGTTTCCAAGAGAGAAGCAATCCAAAAGCAAGAAGAAAAATTTTCCAAAAAGAAAGGAGGAAGTTTTCCACGCATTGAGCCAAAGAGAAAGAAATAAATCTCCAGAAACCCAGCTAAAGAGAAAAAATTTTCCATGCCAAGCAAAAAAAGTGTTTCCACGCATTTTTGCCAAAAAAAAAGAAAACTCCACAAAAAAATTTCCAAAACATGCAATCAAAGAAAGACAACGTTTCACCACGCATTTACAAAGGAAGAAAAAAAAGACAACAAAAGAAACACTTTTTTCCAATTTTTTCCATGCATTTCAAGAAGCCAAAGATTTCCAACAATACATTAACGCAGGTTTTCAAGGAGCACCATCCAAAAAGAAAAAAACAAAGTTTCCACGCATTTTAAACAGAAAAAATCCAAAAATTCTGAAAGTCCACAGGCCAAGACCAGGCAAGGAGGTAAAAAGAAACCACAAACACACAGGTTTTGAAGAGATTAACAGTTTCCAAAAAAAAGCAAAGAAAAAGATTTCCACAGTCATCCAAAGGCAAAAATCCAAAAGCCCACACCCATCCAAAACAATTTTCCACGCACCAAGAATTCCACGCATAAAGAAAAGTTTCAATTCCACACAAGAAAAGATCCAGCACTTTCAACAGCAAAGAAGAAGAATGAAACAGGTAGCAAAAGAAGAAATTAAAAATTCAACACAAAAAGGAAATTAGCATTTAAAACAATCATACTAGGGAGAATTTTAATTAGAATATCCTAAATAAAATCAAATATGGATATTAAAATATGATTTTAATTATTTTTATTATATTTAAAAAATTTGAACTCGAGAATTAGTCTCGATATTTTTGTATTTTAACATTTAAAAAAATTGTAACCGGGACTATTTATTATTATTATTATTATTTTAAAATAATAATAATAATAATAATATTAAACGAAGTCATATTTTTCTTGCACTGATGGGGCTTTTAGAGACTGAGACCCAACCCCGCTTGCATTGTTTTGCATGCCTGAGTCATTTTTCTGTGAAATTCATAATGGCCGAAAAATCTAACAAATCTACAGGAAGATCGAGGAAGCCAGTGGAGAAATCAAACAAATCCGCACTCAAGTATGAATTCCAAGGAATCATCCCTCCCAGTTCCATTAAGTCAGCATATGACAACATCACTGATACAAATCTGGGTCACATCAATGTGCAACAATTCTGTGAACGGGTGAAAACTGAAGGCAAAACCATATTCTCGGATAGGCTTTACCATAGTGGTCTACCCCAAGCAGCAACATTTCCTGTCTCGGTGCAGTGTCCAGAGTTGGTTATTGCTTGTGCGGAGCATTATGATCCTGAGAGATGAGGAATTTTTAAAGATAATCATGAGCCTTTCCTCTTAATCACACCAGAGCACATTGAGGAATTGCTCGGCATACCTGACTTTCCTGAGAATGCGGATATCACTCGCCAGTCAGCACAAGAATTTTGGGATGAAGAACCCCTGAGATGGAGCAAGATGGTTAATAACAACTGGTTAGTAACCAAGAGGCCTCGAATTGACAGGCTTCCCAAAGAACTGTACCGCATTGAGTTCGTGGAAGAAATCGGGGACATGATTACTCTCCTAAGTCCATTTTTTTGGTCTACCCTCTGCTAGGATTTTCCACCCATGGATGTATCAGTTTATCTGTATCATCCTTGCCAAGAAAGAGTTTGTGGATTGGGCCACCATCATCAGTAACACCCTTCACAAACAATTGATAGAAGTTAAGATGACTGGATGCTTCTACATGACATCGTATCTGACTTATGCAGTAGCAAGAAGAAAGCTATTTTTGGGACTTGAAACAAGAGGAGTCATAGGGCCGTCAAATAGTGTTTTTCATTATTACCCTCAACTCAGTTTCAAAAATAGTTCTCACCATTTTAGAAGAGTCAATGATGCATTCACCTTCGCGTGATTCGGAACCTGAATCGGAATACTGAGGAAAGATTTTCTAAAGAAGCCATGAGTGTCATTTCCCAATGGGGAACCTGGTTTATTCAATTTTCATCTTTTTCCTACATTCACGTGAGTGGCTTTGCTGGTAATCCCTGGAAGCTTCCTAAGTACGTCAGTGACAGATGGGCATTAATGGAGCTTGCATGACAACTATTCCAAGTTCATTGCCTTCTTAGTGACAAGCACCGTTCAGGAATTCATTTCCCAATCCAAATCGGGGAATACCAATGTTCAAATATTTTCAGTGCACAACTCATGGAAAAAGAGTTCACTCTCATAACCATCCATCCATATGTGAAGAGAGCCCAGTTTGATATCAATGGATATATGCAAAGATATTCTTGGGAGCAAAGTATCAACATAATCCTACCATGGAAGATTTCTGGGCTGCTTGTTCGGATGAACATGAAGTAAGAAGATGAGAGTTTTCTCACCTAACACTTGCTCAGATCAAGGCCTTCCGCATCAAGAGACCTCCCGATTCATTCATAAATGATGATGAGGATGTCATTGATCCCTCATATGATGCAGTTGCTTTTACCCCATTGCCTCGAATTGACTGGACCAAAAGAGATGAATTTTCTCTTGATAGCAAGAATCAACCAATTCTTGAAAGAAGCATATCTTGGTATGACAGAGAACTTGCCAAGTTACGATCAATTCAAGATCATTTCAGGATCACAAAAATTTCCAACACGAGGAGGGCCTCCATTCAACCAAAGCCCTCTTCTCGATCAACCTCATTACCATCCAATCATACACAACAAGCAAGAAAGGAGTGGTTGCCAAAATCCACTTCGCCAAGTAACGTGTCACGAGGAGAAAGATCTAAAGATCCTAACCCCGAAGAAGGAAGAGAGCGTGTATCCAGATTTTCTACCTCGAGTAGAGATTCTTCTACCCACATTGTTAATAGTGCTCAGAAGCTAGTGGCAAATGATCCTCAGCCATGCTTCAAACAAGCATCCACTCAGGTGTAGGTAATTCAAATATCAAACACTTCGGAGCATGTAGTTCATGAAGGGATTTCCCAAAATCTCCTGAATAATCAGGAGGTGGATATTGAGGTTATTTCTCCTCAAATCGAGGTCATAGATAGGATTCAAGCAGGATCTCATGATGTCGAGAATAATGAGAATATTGATTTGAGCTCTAGGATTTTGTATGCTAAAATAGTGAATGATACTCCTTCCTGGGTTGATTCTGAGGTTAAGAAAAGGAAGAGGGTTGTCAAGGCAATTGACATTGATTTTTATGCCCTTTTCAAACTTTCAAATGACGTCATTCCAAAGAAGCCTAAGGTGCTTTCTCGAATAATGGTGGATAATGATGGAAATAAATTTGCAGATCTTGCCATCCCACAAGTTGATAAGGAGCGTGATGCCATGACACCTACTGATTATGAAGTTTCCAGACTTGGACTTGGGAAGGTCTACATTAGAAAGTGACATGGCGATGGCTCGAGATTCAATTGATATCGTGCTAAAGAGACTTGAGAAATATAAGTCTCAAAACTCTCAGCTCAAAGCCGAAAAGAATCAATTGGTGGAATATGTTCAACATTTGATAAATCCCATATCATCCACTTTCCCAGTACCTGATGCAGTGGCTGCCCCAGATGAAGAAACTCTCAATTTGTCAAAAGAAATAAACACATTAGGCCATGTCACTAAAACTTGGCTTTCAGAGATTCTCGTTTTAGGCCAAGGGACGATCAAGACCATGGTTAAGCTTCATGAAGATGTCAGTGCGTATCTTGATCCAATTCTTTCTTTCAAAGAAACTTTTGTTTCTAATATATCAAATTTGGATGAGATATTGCCCAGTTTACAGGAGATGACAAGTATGGAATCCTCAGTTTTAGCCATTGAAGGAATTCTTGAATTTGAACATCGAGGGACATGTTTTCTTTGGTGTCTGCATCTCAAATCAAGGAAGACACTTCTCGAGGATTCTATGATCCATTATGAAAGCATGTGCAATGAAGCCTTCACTTCACTCTCCTTGATTCAAGAATTCATAGCTGAGATTCCTTGCAACCTCGTAAATGAGCATAATCAAAGGTGTTCATCGGAGTAGGTGGAAGAGCAATTTTCACAATTGTTTAAGGACATGTACACTCCCGCCAACAATTTCTGTCAGTTTCAATGGAGCGGTGCATCAAATTAAAGAACTTATTTGAGAATGCTCAATCAAAATTGTTAATTTAAATGATATGCCAAGTAGAATTCTTGAATTGCAGGTATTTTGTGAGGCTATTCTTTGACCAAATGAACCTCCAGAAGAAGAAAAGATGTTTGAAACTTTGGGAAGGTTTAGATCCTTTCAACTGGAAAAAGCGGCAGATCCTAATTTCACCGGCGGTTCAGGGAGTTAATTTTCTTGGTATCTAACGAAGTGGGAGAGTCCATTTCTCATACGCTTGAGATAGGTGGACCCCATTTCAATGGATAAGGCACTGGTTATTATTGTATATTTTAAAAAGTGGGTGTTGTTATTCACTTTCGGGAAACTATGGATATTTTAAGTAATTTCTATTTTTGGGTTATCTTTAATAAAGTTGGTTGAAAAAGTCAAAGGTCACTTAAGTGCCTTATTTAATGATCATATAAAACCCTAACTACTTTGTAACCAACTTTTGGGTGAGGGGCTCATTTGTAAAGGGTGACTTTGAGAGAGGAGGAGAAAACTTTTGTGTGCAAGCTTTGTTTCTGGAAGAAACTGTGTTCTTTTGTGAAAACATTTTGGAGTTAATGAAATATGAACTTTGTGTCTCATTCATTGTCTCTTGTAACATTTGATGTTCTTATGTTCATTAGATGTTAGGTGTTTGAATCTTGCATGCAAATATTATCTTTGATCTTATTGTCAACGTTATTAATTGTTGTTCTAGTTCACAGTGATCAAGCTCTGATTATCTACTTGCTCATGTGTGTTCCCTTTTACACATTCTTTTTTGGCTAACTCAAACTCTGTTTTATTTGTGTTAGTTATTGATTTTTCTTCCTCATGCAATATTAGGCTCTATTTTACCTAACTCTTGCATGTTCCTTTCATTCATTCCATTTCACTCCTTTCCTTCATTCCATTCCATCTCCCTCATTCACTTTTCTTTCCATTGATGTTCCAAAACACCCCCCACATACAATTTTGAATGTACAGATGTAAATACAGTTTTGGTTTTCAATAAAGGCAGCCTCACCTTCATTGAGGAGGGACTTCATTCCCACACTGTTGCATGTCATTTGCATGCGTGCAAATCCATATGCTAAATAACTTCTTATGTGGATGGGTAAGCGAATTCTTTTAGGAAACCAAGGTTTTTAGATTTATGATGTGAGACTTTTCCCTTGGCGGGAATGACAATGATTTCAACATGTGGATATTTACATATTGGACTAGGTGATATGGATGTCATGCAATTTGCTTGAAGATGAGGAGATAGAATATGGGAGAGTTTTTGGATAATGCGCTTGATGAGATCAGAAGGGGTCCCATAGATGGTTTTAGTATACAGGTATAAATTGAAGAGGTAGTCATAGAAGATGAGGATGAGAGTGAGAGATTATTTAAGGTTGTCAAGTGATGTTTGAAGGGGTGGTGTAGATACAGGGAATTAAATGTGGGCATAGACACAGTCAGAAGTGTGTGCTAAAAGGAATTATGGATGTGAGGATGTAGAGCAGGTGTTGATGTAGAGGTAGGTACGGATGTGACCAGATAGGCATGGATATAGACCATATGCACATATAGAAGATGTAGATGTGATGGGTCCATATGCAGATTCAAGGGATGTGGGTGTAATAGAGTGTTACATAGTGGGATTTAAGATGATAGATGGTGGGCATAATAAGTGAACACAGGATGACATGTAGATTTGATCATGGGTGTCAGTTGTATATGTCAAAGGAATAGAGGTGGGTAAGCTTAGATGCAGGGATAATGGGAATGGATGATTATGTTGATTATTGATTCAAGGTGTTGATTATATGAGTATTTGGTGCTTAGGATGTGAAAGGATCTGTCTATTTATTCAGTGAGTGGTTAGGGAATGGTATTTGAAGACATCTAAAGGCCAGTTGGGAGGGGAATTAGTATTATCCAAGTTGAGAGCCCCTAGTTGATGAGGCGTTGGACGAGTCTTTGAATGTGTCAACAACTTTTCAATGTAATACCATGGACCTAATGGTGTTTACAATAGTGGTCCTCATGGTACCACATAGATTTAAGGTGCATGTGTCATCAAAAAGGGAGGATAAGGGAAAGCTATATGAGATGAGCAGCCATGAGCTTATTAAAGATTTAACTATATGACTCTCTAAGAGGTGGTATAGTTGGGAGTAGGTTGGTGATTCCTTTGTGGAGTCTCGATATGGGAGGTAGATGTGGCAGAAGATTTAACAACGATGGACATTGAAACATTTTTGGATTTTTCATTAGTGATTCCATCATGTCTTGGTGAATTCAAGTTTTGGTTTGTTGGATCTAAGTTTAACGTGGCCTTCTCAATGGCATAGAGTTCTAGCTTATGTTCCATGGTGAATGCCTTCTCAAAGGTTTGAAAGGATTGGATCCGGAGGGCTGATGAGATGTTCTTGATGCACAGATGAGGAGAAAATATTGATGATCTCAGTTTGAGGAAGGGAGAAGGATAACTGATTTATGAGACCCCCGCCACCTAGTGACAAATTCTGTGATGGATTCGTCCTCATATTACAATTTAATGGTCATATAGGTCAGTCATGGTGATTTTATGTGCAATGTTAATGGAGAAATGTTCCAAGAATAATTGTGACTGAATTTGGGTGAATGAAAAGAGGAGAGTGTTGTGAAATTCCATTGTACCAATCCAAGGCTAGACAAGCCAATGACAAGGGAAAGTTATGGATCATGAGGTCCTAATCATGTGTAATGACGTCGTAGGTGTGCCTAAAGGCACAAAGATTTTATTAAGGGTCCTCCTTGCTATTGAATTTTGATAATTTACGGATTTCCCAATGTAGAGGATATAGTTTGACTAGAACCGATAGATGAATGGGCTCTTTAAAAAAATTCATAAGTAAATGAGCTCTTGGGACCCAAGGTGGTAGCTTCGAGGTTTACCAACCTATTCAAAAAATCCTATATGGGGTCATGGGACAAATGGGAGATGTATTGGTGAGGTTGCGATTCATAGGATGTGGAAGGGTTGGGTTAAGGATGATATTGATATTGTTGAGCATAGGTAGGTGTCTTTGAAGGTGTTTGATAAGGGGGGATATTGTTAAATGGTTGTGATTGAACATGCTAGGAAATAGGGTTTTGTTGAGATATGGTTACATGATGATATGGATGAAATTTTGTTTACTGAGAAGTGGGGATGTTAAATTGGTTTTGTGGAATAAGTGGGGATGTAAGAATAGAGTGGCTAAGAGTTTTGGGTAGATTAATGTGGAAAGTATATAGTAGAAGACATTCGGAGAGGAATTTGATGAGATTGGGTTGATTCTAGAAGGATTGGGCTATGAGGTGATGAAATTAGTCATGGATTTGGGATGTGGAGATATGGGACAGAAGCTTGATCATTTTGATCATGTGGTGGCAGGAGGAGTCTAGATTCCTGTAAAGTTTTATTAGGGGTACTAATAACAATGATGGATGAATATATGCTAGGGATGGAAGAAGAGGGAGTGATATTGATAAAGCTGGGGAAGATTGGGTGGAATATGAGCCAACACTTGGGTATATTAGTGAGTCTAGGGAATAGGAGCAGAAGATTGATGGGATCCAAGTTCATGTTGTGTCATGGCAAGCTCATTCATGGCTTGAGGGAATAAAATAAAGTTGGGAGGTGAGGACCTGAGAGGTTTTAGGGTGAGAGTGATAGGCATAGATTTTGTTGAATATGGGGTTCATCAATGGGAAGGTTATTGTATATGTGAATAAGGTAATCGTAAAGGGCGGTAAGGATAGTGTCTAAGAGCTCCTGAAACTCCAAGCTTCTGCGTGGGACAACAGGAGGCCTAAAGATCTCCAAGAAAGTGGCAGTTGGGGTGTATCTGGTCTGGAAAGGACTAAATGGTGGTATAAGAAAGGATTGCTTTCAACATAGGAATGAGTCTGGAAATAAAAGGGCTCACTAGAAGGAGCCATAGAAATGACGGGTTGGGAAACCAAAGAGGTTGTGATCAGAGGAACACTCAAGAACTAGCAGCAAGGGTGGATGTTTTTTGGATAATGTTGTTGGAGATTAAGATGTTAGATGAGGTAGTTTGTTCCATTTTTCTAAGTTTAGATGTGGTAAAAATAGGTATGAAACAAAAAATAACCTATGCAAATGTTACCAAAACAAAAAAGACAAGCAGCAGTGTTTTAATTATCTCATTTATTTAAGAAGATGTGAAAAAGTAAAAAGAAAAGGCTTAAAGGTAACCTAGAAAAGGCTGATCTAAGGATGGTTTCAAGATGTTTTAGATGGCATCCTCAATATACCCAAAGGTATGTGAGGCACAAATCTATGATGACTACCAGTATGGAGCCTGATATAAGGGCGTGCCCCCGCACTTCACACACCACAATGATGAGGGTGTCGGGCACTTAGCCAATAATATACCAATAGCCAAAAAAAATATAAACGGCTAGAACATCATGGCATATTTCCTATTGGGTGATGAAATCCCAATAGTTCCACCTGCTAGGAGATGTTTGAGATGTCTAAGTGTGATACATGAGTTTGGATGTGTGTAGAGAAAATTGAATGCAAATTAGCCTCCTACTTAATCTAGATGAGTAAGAAAGAATGAAGGGGTTCTTTTTAGACCAAAAAAAAAATGTGAAGTTTTATGAAAGCACACACAAGAAGATGCAAAAAGAAGAAAATAGAGAACAAAAATAAGAATACCTAGATAATGTTATTTTCCTTTTTATTTTATTTTAATTTTAATTTGAGAAAGTACATTCTCGAGTAAATCCAAGAAAGTAAACCACCACACACGCAATCAAATTAAGTTCTCACCTACAAGGTTAGTAGAAAGAAAGA
Organism: Taxus chinensis; assembly: GCA_019776745.2. Lineage (NCBI taxonomy): Eukaryota > Viridiplantae > Streptophyta > Pinopsida > Cupressales > Taxaceae > Taxus > Taxus chinensis. Next base: position 298,919 of record JAHRHJ020002275.1, read on the forward strand.
AATGGAATACAAAGAAAATAGAAATGAAATGAAAGCAAATGAAAGAAAATAACAAACTCACCAAGAAGGAAGGGTGTGTCCCTTATTGGACATGCCAAAATTTTCTATTATAGTTCCCACTCCTATTACAAGTTAATGCAAAAGGGTTACAAGAAACTAAAGAACTCAAAACTATGGGAGGATTTAAGGCTACCTCCTGATGTAGATGATGAGGGTGATGATAAAGTTATGAGTGTAAGAGAACCTCTTTACCGTGAGCTTGATGACCTACACAACAAAGATAAGTTGAAAGAAAAATATTAGTAAAATAGGCTAATGGGTTGCCTAAAACATTCAGTCCTAGGAAAGAGATAGCTTTCTAGGATTGATGTATACCCACATTTTGATAAAATGATGTAAAATGAATGATATATAAAAGGATGCAGATAATAAAATGAGATAGAGATCTGATATGCAAAATATGTTGAAATGATAATCTGATAAGAAAAATGCCAAAAAATAAACCAAACCCGAGCTATTCGACGGTGGCCCGAGTCTAACTGGTACGGTTGAAGGCGGCCAGTGAAAATTTGATGAGAAAAGATCCATAGGAAAACACTAGAATCCAATATAAAATGTTGAATCTAGTCGAGAGACAATGGCGAGTAGAGATAGTGCAACCGAAACCAGATCTGGTGTAGGATCTGGCAGGGTCGATTGCGAATGGGCAGGGTTGACAATGATTTGGGTAGAGAAAACCTGATTAGGATTGATAAACAGGTAGTGTTTGAGATAGAGTTCTCTGGATAGAGATGAGGCTTTGAAACAGAATTAGATGATGGTAGACACAGAGAGAAAGGTCAACACAAGTTGGGTCAATGGTGATCAAGATGGGTTGACCGAGACTGGATTGGGGTTTAAGATTTAACAAGATGAATGGATGGGGAGATGGGTATGCTGAGGGTCATAGACTGTTGAATGGGTGGATATAACTCCTGGGGAACCTAAAAACCCTGAAAAATGGAAGCAAAGAAGTAAGCAAAATATCTTCAGACTAATTTTAAAACATATGAAGCTTTTATGATAACATGTCAAGAGTGTTAAGGTTGATTATAGTTGGTGACAATAGCTCCACAGAAGAGGAAGTAGGTAGCAAACATGCAAGGATACCTAAGAATGAAATTTTTTCATCCCTTTGAAAGGAGGGGTGGTGATGAATTTATAGGATCAATGGTAACCCACATAAGTCACTAGTGACTAGAACAGACTAAAAATCGGGTCAGATTTTATTTTAGGGATTGAGGTGTTATGACAGCTAAAATGGAGGCGGTAGGCTATTTTAGGGTTGTATAATTGTGTGGGGAGAAATTATTGTAGATCAAGAATTTTGTGCTTGTTACCTGTCCAAGTTAATGCACCAAACTAAACACAAAAACCCTGAAAAACTCCAATGAAATCGATACCTGATGAAGATGTGGACAGATGAGGAAGCCGATGTAGACAAGACGGGCGCACACAAGCAATCTGCACAATAGATCCGAGTAACCTGCAAAACACCGGTGCTTGACAGAAAAAGATGGCGTTAGAAGATATTTGGGTGGACTGCCCGAGAAGCGGGTCCGGGAAGTGATAAGCTTCCTTGACGGATGTCAGTCCACGTTTTCAATAAAGAAAAGAAGCATACATGATAAAAGATGTAAATAAAGACTAGATTTTCTTGATTGCAGTAATAAAACAGAAACTGAACAGCAGACAGAAAGTACAGAAAATAGGGAACTGTGAAATAATGTTGGATTTATGTTACCTGTGACCTTTTACCTGTCTGCAGTGAAATCGGCGTCGACTGGGTATAATCGGCGGCGACTGATTAGATCGGCGTCGACTGGGACTGATCGGCGTCGACTGGATAAGATCAGTGTTAACTGAAGGCAGACTGACCAATCAGGGACTGTGCGATGAGATTCGGGGATTGGACGGTGAATGTAGTCTGCAGGATGTGCCAAAGATGGAGAGACGCTGGAACAGAGTCACTAGATGATAGATGGTGGTGTATGATGTTGATATGATACGGGCAGAGTAACAGTGCTCCTCTCAGGGATTGATTAGGGCAGAATCTGCCCTAGCTGAGACAATTGATGCTAAAAAAAGATCTCTCCTTCTTGCAACCTGTATCTTTTTCACTCTCTGTTCGTGCGTAAGTGCTTTCTTTCGCTCGTTAGTCTCTTTTTTCGGTCCTTCGAACTGAGCTATGGACCTGCTTTTATAATCGGCGCCGCTCCTATAAAATCGGCGCCGACCATATGGGTCGGTGCCGATTGCGGAGAAGACTCCCGAGATGGCCAAATTGATCGATTCGAGAAAGACAAGACTTATCCCGACCACGGGAAATATCCCGCTTAGGGAAGATTAAAAATGGATGTGATGCATAGATAGAATAAATTTGGGGTAGATAAGTAATTAAGATACATGGGAAGAAGCGTAATTAAATGTTTAATATTTAATTACTCATGGGTAAGATGTGATGTGATGAATTAAATTTAGAGCAAGTGATTAAATCACAAATTGGAAAACTATCCCAAGGGGATAGTTGGTGACGTAAACGTGCCCCAGGTTACCTAAGCAAGTGAACGAATGTGAGGGACACTAAATTGGATAACCAATTTTAAGTGTCTACATTTTGCCCCTTTTTGTCAAGTAACTTGCGATAAGCAAGGTTATGAGACAAAAACAAGGAGACGGAAGAAGGGCCAAATATGGAGAGACTGGTGCCACATCAGAGTCTGGTACACAGGGCACGACTCTAGGAGGGGTACCACCAGCAGCGCCAGCAGCACCAGCAGCACCTTTACGAGCACCGGGTATGGTGAGCCTGAGCACATACCAGTCTCTCCTTGCTGAGGTGAGATATTATGAGGATGCTCTAGCGCAGCATGCTCTAGATGTGCCTCGGTATGGGGCGAGGAGGAGAGGAGCGACAGCTACAGCGAGCGGAGCCTCAGGCGGAGGGAGCACTGGGAGGGACCGAGGTGGGCCGAGACCTCCAGCAGCAGGTGCTTCGAGCTCGATAGGCGGCGGTCAGGAGGGACAGCTGGGTGGAGAGGAGGGTGGAGGGGACAGTGTCCTCCACGCTTCTGATTTCACCATATAGAGACTTGGTAGATTGTGTATTTGTATATTGATGTAGCCTCGATTGGAAGGCATTGTATAGATGGCTCGACTGGAAGCCACCCATTTTTTTGTAAAAATACACATGTATATATATAGATTAATCATGTTATTGGTCTCATGATTGTATTTCATGCCTTTTTGATTTTGATATACATGGATAGATAGATATAGAAAAATAGATGTGATTAGAGAGATATAGACTGATGGGTGATGGAAATAGATGTGATTAGATAGATAGAAATGTGGATAAAATAGATGTGATTGGATAGATATAGACAGATATATGATAAATGGATGTAATTAGATAGATTGATTTAATTTTGATAGATAGATGTGATGTATCTTGGATGGTCATAGCTTTTAAATATTTTGATGGATAGATATACAGATGTACTTGATGTATGGATTAGATAAAGATAGATGTAATGTGCCTTAGATGTACGTATTTTTCGATATTTTGATGGATAGATAGATAAATGTGTTGGATATATGGATGTAATTGTAATGAGAAATGAATACAGATAGGAGTTTTGATAGATAAGATGAATTTTGATAGAAGATAAATTTTGATGGAATTAACATGTGAAATGCCAATTTAACAGGGTTGCAAGACAAAGAAAAGGAGAATACTCCTTGCAAGAGTCAAAGATGAAAGCGGAAACAACCGTGACTTAGAAGAGAAGATACTCGGAGAAGAAGAAAAATGATAAGTTGGACTTCCAACCGACCATAGATAAAATCCAGAAAGGGAACCAAAAGACCAAGCATACAAGGCCCTATATAAGATTAAAATAAATCTGACACTAACTAGTCGCAAACCAGATCTAGGATAGAAACGGAAAGAAAAGTAAGTAAGTATCTTGTCGGAACCTACGAGGGACAGAATACATGTCCATAGTGGGGAAATAGGATTCTCCATATGATCGACAAAAGGTCCTAAATCTCAGCTTCATGACTTTGACAGATAGGCAAACTGATCAATGCGGGAAGTTTGCTTGATATGGAAAGACTGATCGATGCGGGAAGTCTTTCAGTGATGCTATAAACTGACTGGAAGGCTGATTAATTACAAGAAGCCTTGAATTTTTCTTTGAGAAACAGCCGTCCTTCAAGGGAGCGGTCTGTATTGTGAATTTTAATGATAGCCATCCTTCGAGGGTATGGTCTATTTTCTTTTTGATTCACTTGATAATGTATGGATAGCTGTCCTTCAAGGGATCAGTCTATCTTTTGGATAGCATCTTCTCTCCTTTTTTTTTTTTTTTAGAAACTTTTTGGAAGAAGCTGAGTTCAGACCTAGATAGATTAGATGGAGGGGAAGAGAACATAGAAGAACATGCCCTCATGACCCGAGTAGATCCGATGAAGATAAGTACTTGGGACAGATGAAGTGATGATTAAGGTATTCCTACCATGAGGAGGAACATATCCAAAAGAAACGTGCAATGAGTAGAGCTACGATACTCATATTGAAGGTAGACGAGGCAATGGGCGGAGAACCACACAATTTCAAATCACCACGAAAGTAGATGACTGGTTATTAGGACGGATGGAAGATTTGAGTTGCGACTAGATTTGTATAAGATAGATTTTAACAGTAGAAGGGCCGTAAATGCAAGGCATTAAGAGGTTCCACTTCAGGGATACCATCCATGGAAGATAAACGATAAGCCCCAGACCCATATTTATGAGTGATAATGTAGGGGCCCATCCAGTTGGGAGCAAACTTACCACGTTGACTTCTTTCGAGTGTAGTGACATTTTGATTTTCCTTAAGAACAAGATCACCAATTTTGAAGTCACGATGTTGCAAGTGCTTGTTATAAGCACATTTGACACGCTCGAGATAGACCTGATGATGATCAAGAGCGTTAAGACACCGCTCATCTAATAGTTCGAGTTGTGCTAGACGATTTTGACGATAATCCTCATCAGAGACAAATTCTCTGAGAGAAACACGGAGAGATGGGATTTGGACTTCCAAAGGAAGGACAGCCTCAGACCCATAGACGAGAGAGAAGGGAGTAGCACCAGTAGGAGTACGAATGCTAGTCTGATAAGCCCAGAGAGCAAAAGGGATATGTAGATGCCAATCCCTACCAGCTCGACTAGTTACCTTTGCGAGGATGCTACGCAAAGTTTTATTGGAAGCTTCGGCTTGACCATTAGCTTGAGGGTAGTATGGAGAAGAAAAACTGAGCTTGATATTGAAAGCGTTGCAGAGATTCTGCAAATCAGCGTTTTTGAAAGACTTACCATTATCTGTGATTAGCTTGTGTGGAACGCCAAAGCGACAAATGATGTGCTGATAGATGAAATCAACTATGGGCTTAGCCTTTGTTGAAGAAAGAGGGATAGCTTCTACCCACTTAGTAAAGTACTCAGTGGCAGTAATGATAGAATGATGACGTTGTGAAGAACGGGGATTGATGAGACCAATAAGATCAAGACCCCACTGTGAAAAAGGCCACAAATCCGCCGTAGGTTGCAAAGCCTGACTAGGGACGTGCGTGAGATTGGAATGTTGCTGACACTTGACGCACTTCTTAGTGTATTCACAACAATCTCGATTAAGGGAAGGCCAATAGTACCCCAAACGTAAGATGCGCTTGGCTACAGCTAAGCCACTAAAATGTCCACCACAGATACCGTCATGGACCTCCTGGATAGCTTTAGAAGATTCATGGGTTTTGAGGCATCGAAGCAAAATACCATCAAAGCCACGTTTGTAAAGAAGGCCGCCTAGAATAGTATAGCGATTGGCGCGTTGGACAAAAGACCTTCTACCATTGGGAGACAAATCTGGAGGAAGGACCGAATGAGATAGATAATCAACTATCTGTTGATACCACTCATCCTGAGAATGAGTTGTGACAGTATTGATTGAAGTTAGTTGTTGAAGATAAGATGGTTGATCTAATCGTTGCACAGCCACATAAAGACGCGAGTCTTCGGTAAAAGGCGGGATAAGGGAGGCTAAAGAAGCCATGGTATCCGCGAATCGATTTGCAGTATGAGGAATGGCTTGGATAGTGAAGTTATCGAAAGATTGGAGTTGCGCAAGAACGATGTCGCGATATTTTTGAAGGATATCATTCTTACATTGATAGACACCTGTGACCTGGTTAACGATGAGCTCAGAGTCACCAAAGATGTCAATATGACGAGCACCGAGATTAATGGCATTTTGAAGACCTAAGACAAGAGCTTCGTACTCAGCCATATTATTGGTGCACTCAAAATTCAATTTGTGTGCGACTGGGATGGGCGTACCCCAAGGAGGAATCATCACGAAACCCGCACCTCCCCCTTGCTGGCATTTGGATCCATCAAAGAAGAGTTTTATTTTAAATGGAGATAGACCAAAATCAATTTGTTGGATGTATTCATCGGGGAATTGAGCAAGGGGGTCACGAGTGTCCGGAAGAGGAGCATCAGCTAATTGATCTGCAATAACCTGACCCTTGATAGCCTTTTGCGGGATAAACTCGAGGTCAAACTCTGTCATGAGCATAAGCCAACGAGTGATACGATCATTATGATAAGGCTTTGCATGAATTGTCTAAAGTGGATTGACACTTGTGACAATGTAAGTTTTATGATTAAGGAGATAATGACGAAGCTTAGAAGTTGCAAAAAAGAGAGCGCAACATAGTTTTTCAGCTCCGGAGTAACGTGTCTCATACTCATAGAGGGTGCAACTGATGTAATAGACAGCTTGTTCTTTACCACAAGTGTCCCGATGCGAGATCATGGCTCCCAGAGCATGGTCAGTCACAGAGATATAAAGATAGAAAGGCTCCCCCTCGCGTGGAGGTGTAAGCACAGGTGGAGAAAGAAGATAAGCTTTGAGATCATCAAAGGCCTTTTGGCAATGCTCATCCCATTCGAAATGAACATTCTTACAGAGAAGATGGTGAAAAGGTTGACAACGGTCTGACAATTGGGAGATAAAACGACGCACTGACTGAAGACGTCCTTGGAGACTGCGGAGTTGCTTTAAGTTAGAAGGGGGAGGCATCTCAAGGATAGCTTTTATTTTTGCGGGGTCGACTTCAATGCCCCTGATGGAAATGATAAAACCTAAAAGTTTACCAGTGAGAACGCCAAACACGCACTTAGCTGGATTTAGACGAAGACAAAAGCGGATAAGCCTCTCAAAGAGAGGTGCAAGGATGAAAAGATGATCCTGACGGCGTTTGGACTTACCGAGGAGGTCGTCAACATAATCCTCTACAGTTTTGTGTAAGAGGTCATGGAAGATGTATGTCATTGCTCGTTGATAGGTTGCCCCTGCGTTCTTAAGGCCAAAAGGCATGACACGATAGCAAAAGGTCCCCCAAGGAGTTATGAAGGAGGTCTTATGTTGGTCTTCTGGTGCGATGAGAATTTGATTATATCCAGAGAAACCATCCATAAGAGAAAGCATCTCATGACCCACAGTTAAATCTACGAGTTGGTCGATATTAGGAAGAGGAAAATCATCCTTTGGACAGGCAAGATTAAGATCCCGGAAGTCGGTACAAATTCGAATCTTTCCAATAGCCTTAGTTACTAGTACTACATTGGACACCCATTGCGGATAATCGATGGGTTGGATGAAACTAGCCGAGAGCAAGCGTTGTAATTCCTCTTTAACAAGAAGGGCTACTCTAGGGTGCATTTTACGTAATTTTTGCTTGACTGGTTTGATGTTGGGAAGGGTAACGATATTGTGGACCACAATATCGGGATCGAGCCCTAGCATATCCTCATATGACCAAGCAAAGGCTTGACGATGTTTGGAAAGAAAAGAGGTAAAGTCCCCTAATTCCTGTGGATTAAGGGATTGGCCAACCTTAATGATGCGAGGGTCTTCAGAAGTCCCTATATTAAGGTCGATAGTGGCTTCGTTAAGAAGGGTAGACGTGTCAGAAGGAATAGTCTTGGGAAGATAAGAGTCCTCTGCCCCTAGATAGGTGAGGACAGAATCATCATCCGCAAAGTGGATAGTGTTGATAGTAGGAGAGTCGTCTCCCACTATTTCAGGGAAGATTAATGGTATAGGAGCGGACCGATTGTTAGTCTCATAGACCAATGGCCCTAAAGAAATGGTATTGATCAAAAAAAAAAAAAAAGTTAGGTGGGATGGAAATGTCATCATCCACATCAAGTGATGCTTCTGACTTAGTGGGGGAAGATGGTTCTTCAGTAGGAAGGGGCTCATCAAGAATAGTGACAGTGGCCTTTGAAAGAGGTTTAAATCCCAAACCAAATTTCTGATGTGGCATGAGAGTAGGAATGGATTTGAGGTCATGTATAACTTGTTCATATTTTCCAAGGCCAAAACCTTTCCACGCACATCGATGTAGATAAGTCTTTGCAAACGTGGGATTCTGTAGGTGATCAAACCCTGTTAGGTAAGGTTTGGCTCTAGGAGGAGAATCCGGGCGATGATGAGGTGTATCAAGACCACCGTAGATGAAATTGGTCTGTTGATTAGGTAGACCAATGGTGACGATGCGACCGAGACCTGGTTGATATTCAAGTTGCTTGTCTGGTCTACCATACTCATTAGGTTTGAGATGGGCATCGAAAGATAAGAGAGGAAGCTCCCCTAGTGAGAAATGCTGCAATGTCTCTTCCAGATTTTGTAAATCTGGTAGTTTGGTTGCAGGTATGGAAGAAGATGAGGCCCTATCTGGAGAAGATGTATTTTCTTTTAAAGGGGCAGACCTTGTGGTCATGTCGCATTGTGCAGAAGGAAAAGGATCTCCTGGATGGGTGTATATTTTGCCCTCATATTGATATTTTAGGCATCGATGGAGGGTGGATGGGACACAATGCATTGCGCGAATCCAGGAGTGTCCGAGGATCATGTTATAGTGGAATTGCCCTTCGACAATATAGAAGAGTTCATGGAGCAGCTTCTTACCTACTCGGATGGGTAAGACCACAGTTCCCAGAGTGACTGCTAGCTGATCGTTAAATGATCGAAGGGCGAAAGGCGGAGGTGACACCACATTCTTAGGTAACTTAAGTTGTTCGAATGTGTGGGAGGAGATGACATTCAGAGCAGCTCCACTATCGATCATAACACGTTTTAAGGTAGTGTTATTGATTTAGACTGTGATGAAGAGTGGAGCCTCCAAATCCTCTGAAGGAAGATGAGGAATTTCTGAATCCTCAAAAGAAATGGCGGCCGATGGACCGTTCAGCCCAACAACCAACTCGAAGGGCTAGGGCTCATCGGAATTTACTGTGATGCGACGCAGATTATCGATTAGAGCCTGGCGATGTTGTGGGGAGGATTGGATGAGGTCAAAAAGAGACATTTTGACCGGAGCCTGGGTGAGTTGTTTCATGACACTCTCCTCAACAGATACGGGAACTTGAGCCCGAGGTGCAGCACGAATAGAGACCCTAGGTCGTGGGGCCGATGAGGAAGGAGACACGCCTTCAGGGGCTGCAGAAATGACAACCTGTGGTCTAGATGCTGAAGATGAAGATGGGATTATCATAATGTTTGGTTCTAGTGGCGATATGAATGGTGTGTCAATTTGAGAAGGTGGAAGATCAGACGGCGTGGAACCACTAGAGGTCTGAGTAGATGGTTGAGGTTTGGATGGGGCTCAGGTGGCAGGAAGTACTTGTTCCTCCTCCTCCAGCAAAAGGTCACTTTCTTCCAGAAGGTTCTTGATAACGGCTTGGAGAGCTTTACATCCCTCAGTATCATGACCCGGAGTACGGTGGTAGGCACAAATCAAATCAGAGTTAAACCAAGCAGGTTTCACTCCTTTCGGGTTATATGGTTTAATCGGAGGAAGGGTTATAGATGAAGATTGGACAAGTTGATGAAGGATTTCGGTGTAAAATCCGGTAGACGAAAGAATGGGATG